>JARJHM010001298.1:0-40564 GCA_033356055.1 Carex pumila | reverse complement strand
TAGCTCATCCAAGTAGTATAATCCGTCTCGTCTAGTACCATGGCCAATGATCTTTCGTGAGAATATCCTGAAACACACAATAGTCAGGAAACATAAGCACAGCACAATTTTGATCCCTTGTGAGCTGACTGACAGATATCAGATTCGTTGCCAAGGAAGGACCACAAGGGTGTTTCTCAAACACAGCTGATTTGATAATATTACATCCCCAGCAGTTTCTACAGGATAAATTTTTCCATTTGCATTAATAATGCCACTTTTATGAGATGTACACATGGTTCTTAATTCTGTTTTATTATGTGTCATGTGATCGGTTGCTCCCGAATCAATGACCCATCCATCATTGGTCCTGTTTTTGTTTAAATCTGTGATATTGCATTTAGCCAGATTAGTATTGAAATTACTCTTACCACTACCATTTTTACCTTCACCATTGTAATTCTCTCCTCCAGTAACTTGCGCATAATTAGCCTCAGCAGCTTTCATTTTTGGAATTTCTCCTGAGACCACCTCCTGTTGAGTAATCACCTCCAAGCTGCTTGGGTTCTGCTATTTGCTAGCCACGAGACCTCCAACAGATGAAGTCGCAGCAGCTGCTCCCTTGCTTCTCTCTTCATACCTCTTTTTCTTATCTCCTTTCCACCACTCTGGATAGCCCACAATTTCGAAACACTGATCCTTGGTGTGCCGGCCTTTGCCACAATTAGTGCACTTCAATTTTGCTTTGTCAGGATGAGAGGAATTCTTGTTCTGAAAATCATACGGTTTGCTGAATTTGTACCCTTTGGATACCATAGCTACTGAGTTTGACTCGATGCCTTTAATCATGATCCCTTGACGGGTTGCCTCTCTTCTTATATATCCATACGCTTGCTCAATCGTGGGAAACGGACTCAACAGCACCACCTGTGCCCTCACGCCATCTAACGTGTCGTCGAGGCCGTCAAGAAAAGTATACACCCTTGTTTTTTGAATAAAAGTGTTGAACTTGTCGATATCCACTGCATACTCCATAGGATTTGGGCATCGGAAGTCGATCTCTTGCCACAGTCCTTGAAGTTCATCGAAGTAGTCCTCAATTGCTCGCCCGCCTTGTTTCACACGACTGACCTGCCGGTTGAGAGCGTAAATTTGAGCCTCATCACTGCCATCATGGTACGTTGTGGCGATGGCCTTCCATACATCCCTAGCAGTGGGATATCGAATATAACTCCCCCTCAATCGAGGTTCAAGGGAGTTGATAATCCACCCTTTCACCACCACATCGTCGGTAGCCCATTTCTGATATGATGAGTTGGTTATAGACGGTGGAGCTGGCTCTCCTGTGAGATGATTCATCTTCTCTCGACCACGGACGTGCATCTCTACCACTTGGCACCAAACGAGTAGTTTGTGCCATCAAATTTTGGTTCAATAGGGGGCAACACAACCGGTTGTGTTATCACCTGAGATGGTGTTGTTGTGACAGCCTGCATAGCCATCATTTGTGACATCAATTGTGCCATCTGTTCAACAAGAGTGGAGGTATTAGGAGCTCCATCACTCTCATCTTTATTTTGGGGATCCATCATTTTGATATTAGAAGCGGAAAAAAAAAGAAACCCCAACAACAGGGTAACTCCTTAGAGCATTATAATTTGAGAAATCGGAGAGGGACAAGAAGGACTCCAATTTCTCAAGTTATACCTCCAGGACACATGCTCTGATACCATGACAATTTTAGTGTATTAATCTAAATAACCACAAGACTCCCCAAACCTCCCTCCCTTTCTTTATTTCATTCAACTTAATTTACAGTACAGAAAGCCATGCTATATAAATCTGGCATGGTAATCGTTCCTTTACAAACAATTCTTAAACTTAGGAGGAAATACATATATTTTTGTTGTTTCAATGAGAAAATAATCTATAGCTATCCTTCTTCTACTTCTGCTCCTGCAGCACTATGTGATATATTCCTTTCCTTGTTAGTCTTCCGGATCTACTATGGCATTTGCTGAGTGTACTGTTAACAAAAAACAAATTATAGTTTGAGCAAATAGACTTTATATTTGACACGTAATTTTATGATACAGTAGCTGATAGTTGGGGTGCAATGTATTTCTATTAGGATAGAGAAAAATGATTCACCGAACACCAATTTGAAAAATGGTCGCCAAATATAAATGAAAACATTCAAAAAAAAAACTCATGAATTGAGATAGAATATTGCTGGGTTGATGAGTCATTGTTTATTTTGCTTATACAAGTATTCTACGTACACCAGTTGTAAAGGTTATTTCTAATCCCATTATATTAATGGGTAATTATAAAAATATAAAATTATATATAGATGCATCTAGTAATTATAGGACTATATAAAATATTGAACATGGATGAACTGAACATAATATTTTTTTTATTAGCGCAGGCGTGATTTTACTTAATGTAACTGTACATGTCCCAGTATTTTCATTATATTAGCACCAAAATTAACTATTACATTAATATTATTCGTTTATTCATCCAATAATTTTAACGAGTAATGATAGAATAGATTAAAATCAATTTTTAATAGGATATAATCAATTCTTAATTTATATGGATATGAAAATACTTTCACCAACCATGTTGTATGCATTTTTTTTTCTCATTTTCAAATTATTGCTTTATAAAGTGATGAACAATATGCATTTCTAATAAAATACTAATGTGGTAATTGTACAATTAATTTGTCGTAGAGAAAACCTGGCCCACTTAATATAGTTTGTATAAATCTGGCCCACTTCTTACATCTCACTCTCGCACAGTGACACACTCCTCTCTCCTCCTCTCTCTTTTCTTTTTTCTCTCGATAGATCGAACAGTTTCTTTCCGACACAATACTAAACCTTGTCACCGCACATTAATTAAATCAACGAGCGATGGAAATCGTAAAGGCAACGGTAGTAGAATCCAATCCCTCCAGATCTAACCTCCCTTCAAGTTCCTCATCAGGATCGGCTTCTTCTTCAAGGGGCAAGGAGACCGTAGAGGCAGTGAAAGATCTGAATTCCCATACAGATACTGAAGAGAGATGTGGGATCTGTCTCTTGAATTCCGTCCGATCCATCTGTGGCCAGATCGACGGCTGCAGACACCATTTCTGCTTCATGTGCATCATGGAATGGGCGAAAACCGAGTCCCGTTGCCCTCTCTGCAAGCAACGCTTCCAATCACATCCACCGCCCTGCTGTGCCGGGTTTGTTCCCCGTTGAACGACTCGTCATGATTCCCGAGCGTGATCAGGTGCATGCCTACTATACTGTATATATATGTATTCTTAATTAGTTTCTGGTAGTAGCAGTAATAGTATAAGCCAGTGGCCATATATCTATCTGTATAGTCAGCAATGCACGCATGTCTGATATTACACTTTTCTATGAATAAACTGCACTCCCTCAAGTTCCAAATTTTATATGTAGTATATACTGATTAAGGATTAGGCTTGATATTTCCTTAAGTATACCTGATTTGTTATAGGAAGATTTATTCTTTAAGGAAGATTTTGTTATAGTTAGATTGTAGAAAGTAATAGTAACCTGTATCAGAGACAACCCACCTTTGTCTAGTGCAAAGAGCGAGGCTTTATTGAAGGCTCGAACTCCTCTTTCTCTCAAAAAAAATATATAATAAGTTCCTATCAAGATCAAACTCACTGAAAGCTTGAGAAACCTAATCAAATTGAATGGTGATGTTGATTTTTATCTAAAAATAAATATATGAGAATGCATGGTTGTCTTCAAGTTAGTATTTGATGAACACGAAATGCCTATGCGTGTCGAAATAAATACTTCATTGCTAAGTGCACGTACTCATTGAATTCTCTTCATGAATGGACATGTCGGCACATCTGCATTGTCCTTGGTGTGCAAGGAAGATTCATTAAGGGCAAAATTGTCCATATATTATCTACAATACTAATTGGCTCCTTGGCGACTTGTCAGAAAGCATCCTCTTCTTGTATTGGACGCGCGATGCCACTGTATATACCTAAAAAAGCCAGTGGCAGATACTCTGAAGTTTGTGATGGGATCGATTAGGATTAGCATTTAGTAGCTTGAGGGTGCAACGGAAGTGGGAGAAGGATTTACCTGCCTTATATAGCTTATGTATGTTAACATGAAATTAGTATTCTCCAACCTAAAATAATCTATTCCAAAAATGAAATAAAATGAATGTTTATCATATCATGATATTCTTCACTGATATTTAACTCTAGCTGGTAACAGGAAAAAAAAAATTCACTGATATTCTTCACTATGTCCGGTTATAACATATCATGAAAGAAAATAATATTTGTAAAAAGAGCTAAATATTTTAATATGATGGTATATTTTTTGCTCACAAGGCAAAAATTGTTGTTTTGTCCGTGCTACAATTAATTTGGGCCGGATAATTAACATATTTTGTAAATAAAGAATATGCCTAGATATAGTAAAATTAGTTCCTGGTTCATGTCTGAAGCACTATAAAATTAGGTGATGTGAAAAATGATAGACTGCCCATAAGTATTTTGCAAGCATTCGAAATGATCTCTTCTATAATGCCAATAGGAGCTTTCTATCTTTCTTTCCTTTTTATACATAAATTTGATGCAATCTTGAGAGAAATTAAGGTTGGCAAATAAGGTTGAGCAATTTTTCGGATTTTGTAGATCTTGTCTGAGGCCCGAAATAGACAAATTAATTATCCAGTGGTAGGTAAATAAGTTCAGGGATAAGACCCTGTCCAATCCAAGCCCAAGGTCCCTATATTCTAAAATCCAGAGATAGGCAGTTACTAACCTTGTTTACACTTGGGTCCCCATTGCTTCCGGCCTTAGTACACCGTCAAACGTGAATAAACTTGTAAAACACATGTAAAACACACATAATCTAGTATTTACTTATAAACCATATCTAATCAAATAAATTCTGTGTGGAATGAAACCTAAACCCGAACACTAATAGTCTAAGTACTACTTCGATCCATTGCCTCCGCCGCACGAAAAAAACTACTGACCACTATAAACACATCACAATTCAATTGACCCGCCTCCGACTAAGATATTACATCTTGGAGTCATGGTATTGATTTCTAAAGATCCTCTTACCACAACTCAACCCTCTCAGCCACTTCAGATACCAGATCCTTTCTTCAGAGAATTATACCAAGCACCGTTGGCTAAGATATTACATTTCCTAGTAGGAAGTTGCATATTGAAATCAGGTGCATGCCTACCATTGCAGACTTCAAATCAGCTGCCTACAATCGCAGATTTCAAATCACTTGTGAAAATTTCAGATTTACAAAAATAGGTAAGTTTGTCGAATTGGATATGGCAGCAAATGAATTGACAAATATATCCTTATAATTACACTTATACTCGATTCACTGTGGGGACCTAAATAATTTATTATTTTGTAATGATATCTCGAATTGAAAATTTTAATCATAACATTTTGAATTCGCCCTTCCTTATACGCAGTTATGAGCATATGCTTGTTCTGCTGTAGTTTCCAAAAAATTAATAGTATGGACAACAAAGTGACTTTCTTCCTTTTGAATCCATGTTATTTCTATTGCTTTGATTATTTTTTATCTTTCTGGGAGGGGGAAGTAACAAACTTTTAATTGTTCCCACAAATTATGATTCTATATGGTTATAGTTTATATTGTGATGATGATTTACAGCCTTGTATTTATTATAATTGCCCATATAAACATCCGCTAGTAGTTGATTCTTTTAATAACATACTGCAGGTTTACCATCCTCTTGGTGTGGAGAGCACGGCAATCAACGAAAAGCACCTTCATTCACATTGCACCCTCTGCGACTCCGCATCAAACGAAGCCTATCTAGTAAGCTGTGCACTGTGTGATTCGACATTTCACACCCATTGTGTTGGTCTTGGCTGGGACATTCCAGAAGCTGAATTTTACTGCCCTGATTGCCATACTTGTAGAATTGAGTACTCGAAAATGCATCCTAATCATGATGTTGATGAAGAAACAATGGAGAAAATAAGGATGATTCGAAGAGGTGGCAATTCCATTTCCATGCATGATCTTGTAGTGGATATCCGAGGACAAGAAACGGTAAACCGGCCTTCAATTAGTCAGTCAACTGGAGGAGGTGATGCATCATTGACTTCTAGGGCACGGATGGAACAAGGCATTCAGGCCCTCCGTGATAATTGGGGCCGTGTGCAGTCAGGCTCACTAAACATCTCCGATATAATGAGACCTTATCGTAGAGAGGGCACCAGCCAGAACAACCCAGTTGCCACAATATCTGGTGCAGCAAGAGAAAATATCAATAATGAATCCCGTGATATTGATAAATCTTGGGAAATGATGGAGAAGGCCAGATTAGATCTAGCAAAAAATACACCCCAAGAGAATAGGCAACAAATCACTCATTCATCGACAACAGCGGGAAAATCGAAGGTAGCACAGCATATACATCCACCAGCGAAAAAGCCAAGACCTTATGGTGAAGGTGTGAGTTCCTATAATTCCAAACATGAGATGTCTTATCCTAACAGAGGTTTTGCGCAGTTTTGGAGCAATGACCGTGCTCCAGGTGGATCTAATAATCAGCTGCCGGTTCAACAGGCAGCACGCATGCCCAGTAATCATTTCAATGCAAGTACTCAAATTGCTCAGGTGGGTCTGGGTTTTCTAGGGAATGGAGCCGCATCAACAATTGAAAAAAGAGAGATAGTGAGAAGTGAGGATATGAAGGCTGAGATTCAATCCCTAGTGAAGCATAGTTTGTCTGCAATCCACAAAGATAAAAAGAAACTAGGTACGTATAATTCTTTTCATTTTTTGTTCCTTTTTTTATTCTGTTCATGTCGTACCATATATAGTTGGAATTATCATAGTTTTCAATCCTAAGTTTTAGCATATCCAGAAAAATATTTGATATATATTACATCTTTTACATTAATTAAGAAATGACCAGCCAGGATGTTCTTGCATTTAACCCTCCCATATGTTTAAGCCTTCAATTTTTAATGATATTTTTTTCTTCTGCTAATCAAGATGGAATACTTAATTTTTCTGAACCTAGACAATCATCTTCATATTCACTGATCAAGATGTCTCAACTTTAGGATCAATTGGTTACAAGGAAGTTGCTAGGGTTTCGACACACACTATCTTGGCTGCATATGGACATGCACACAATGAGGCACTTGCTCAATCATTCTCTAGGCCCTTTTGCAACCACAACAAAGATTTGTCCAATTTGGTGCCAGTTTCGTGCCGTGATTGCTTCAACACTTTTGTCAGGCAAGTCGTTGAGGCTGTCTTAATGGAGAAAATGTGATGTTGTGCTATGGTTTTTTAATTATTTTTCATAATTGATTATTCTTGTTTTTTTTTTTTTACTTTTATGTTTTTTTATTGTAAAATAAGAGTGCACCTCTTGAATCTTGATTGCTCTAATAAATAGTACAATTTAAAATTGGTATAAATGATCAAAATTAAGGAACTTGTATAATGTTCTGTTTATGGCTTGGTAAATTAGTTACAAAACACTATATAATAATATGATACTTGACAACATCCAATGTTTTGCTATTATATAATATGCATATTTGTTATATATGAGGAAAATAACAATTTGTCCAGAGTCAGACTAAGAGAATGTATGATAATCAGTGAAAGGATGAGACAAACATTACTGATTTCTTCCATATGAACTTAGCAAAGGTAATATGTGCATTAATACCCTCAAAATGTACTGCTTTAAATATGAATTTATTTACATTTTTAAAGGGGAGAGTTCAAATGCACTATGATATTGTGCTTCAATATGCTTCACACCCTTTATCTCTTTTTTGAAGAGCAGTCAACTTGGACTACTTCGGACTTTGAAAACAGAGATACACGATGTGGAGCATATTGGAGCATAAAGTCATGGTGCATTTGAACCCTCCCTAGTGGGAAAACTAGAATTAGGATCGGTTATTTACGCACATTAGGATCGAAATTTAACCGATCATGATCCGGGCGATACTAATATGAAACTAATCTAAATCGGTTAAACAACCAATCCTAAAAGTTTGAATTAGAATCAGTTATTTGTAAAAACCGATCCAAATTAGTACTATTAGGATCAGTTATTTTAAACAACAGATCCTAATGGGTGTTAATCTGAATCGGTTGTTTAAAATAACTAATCCTAATAGTACTAATTAGGATTGGTTATTTAAAACAACCGATCCTAATTTTTTTTTTCTTTTTTGGCAGAACCAACATTTTGTGAATCCAGATATAATGCATTACATATTATAACAACAAATTTAAATCCAAAAAATTTAATATTACATATCAGGATAAAAAGATATTACTCAGGATCATTATCAAAGAAACCACCAATATTTCATAGCACAACCATAAAAAATCGCTTAGCAATGGAATTTATATTAGGCAATAAAGGATCATCCATAAAAAATATTTTTAAAAATTTATATATTATAACAAGAAAAAGCAAATATCAAAAATCTTAGAATGAGGGATTAGAATGAGGGATTCCTCACGCCATACTAGCAATTGATCAGATTCATTGTCCCTGTTTATGTACCAGTGATACGGTTTCACTAAGCACCAACTGGTTTCAAGTACCGACTGATCCTTACGAGTTCCACATCTAGCAGTGAAAAAATAAACCAATTACCATATCAAATTATCATATAAATAAACCAATTATCACATCTAGCAGTGAAAAAAATTAAGAAGTCACTCACATTCATCGCTTCGACAAAAAAGTACAAGTATGCAACAAAAATTATACCTTCAATCTTCGACAAAAAAAGTACAAGTATGCAACAAAAATTATACCTTCAAAGAGATTTGTTGTATTTCTCCGCATGAATTGTACCTCAGGAGCAACATAATTTGGAGTACCACATCTTGTATGCAGCATTCCATTCTATTATAAAAATTAAAAATTAGTTTCACAAAATTTGATACTACAGTGTTGAAACATTATCTAAGTTGATTAGATAGTGCTTACTTGGACTTGTAGTGCAAAAGCGCTTAGGTCAAAGCATGAAACTTTAAGAACACCATAGGAATCTAGAAATTGAGTGAAAAATATTTTGAGCACAATTCATTATATAAATTTGAAGGATTTGGATCTTACAATTTTATCAAAGAGTTCCCCTCCATCAACATAATCAAGAACAATATATATATTAGTCTTGCTAGCCAAAATCTGAAATATCAAACACACGTGTTAGTTAATTAATTCATTATGGCAAATCTCAATTTGAAAAAAGGGAAATTGGATGTTATTTAATCTGAGGGCTAGCTTAGAAATAAATTAAGAGAGATTTAGACTTCATGCAGCTGAACAACATTGGGATGCTTGATGAGCCTCATAGTAGATTCAAGTATACAAATCAGAAATTTAGTAAAATAAAATTGAAGAAATCAGATTTGATGATATATATTTTACTCTATTTTTTTCCATTGAAGAAATCAGAAATTTAGCAATTATGACCTTAAAATTCCACCCATTTGTGGAGACTCTAAGTAAACTCTCTAGATATATAATTCAAGCCAAACACCACCATCGAAGAATTGGTTCAGATAAAGTAGACAGTTATTAGATGATGGCACAATCAAGGTTTTCATAAAATAAAATTACCAATACCTTGAATCGAACACAAATTTACCAATACCAAAATAGAATTTAATTAATACACAACAAATTGAACACAAAATTTAGCTTTTGGGTACACGGCAAATTCAAAGTCTAAACAATATCTAATAAACTAAATTAGCAACTAGGGTTAACAAGAAATTTTGGAATTCAGAGAAGGGGATTTACAAGAGGCCGCCAGGGTTAACGGGCACAGATAGCGGCACAACTATTCTTCTCTTTGCGCAGGCACAAGCGGAGCGGGCACAGGTGGATTTTTTTTTTTTTGATTTACCGTAGAGGCGGCCGGCTAGGATTAGCGGCAGCAGCAGGTACAGGTTGATAGGCAGGCTGAGCAACTAGTGGAGCGGTGTGTGGAGGCGGGGCTGACGGGGCAGAGGCAACGGTTCTTCCCTTCGCACAGTGCAGGCAGAAGGCAGAGCTCTCCTCTCGCAGGGTTTTGTTCTTGTTGTTTTTTTTCCTTTTTTTCCTCTAGGGTTATTGAGTTTGAGAGGGAGAGATGGTGACAAAGAGAGAGGCCGGGATGAGTTGAGACTCAAAAACACAGAGGAGAGGGAGAGAAAGAGAGAGAGGTCGGGATGAAACTCAAATTTTTTAGCTAAGTACAGAGGCGCGAAACAAAATAAACTCTAGAGCCAAATAAACTATTAGGATCAGTTAATTACTAATAATCGATCCTAAAATTAATACGATCAGTGATTTTAAAGGACCGATCCTAATTTGACACCATTAGGATGGATTATTTATAATAACTGATCCTAATAGTATTGAGATCGGTAATTATAAACAACTGATCCTAACATCTGAACCATTAGAATCGGTTGTTTATAATAACCGATCCTAATACTATTGGGATTGGTTATTATAAACAACTGATGATTAGGATCGATTATTATAAACAACCAATCCTAATGGTGCATATATTAGAATCGGTTCTCTAAAAATGCCGATCTGAATTGTTTTTAGGATCAGTTTTTTTGAAAAAATCAATTCAAATAGGTATTAGTATCGATGGTTTAATATAACTGATCCTAATTCCAGTTTTTGCTGCCTCCTCTTTTTTAAATAGCTCTAATTCAGTTTCGTAGGCAGGCATGTGTATATGGGTTATTTCTAGTATAGTTGGCGCACGTGCATGTATAAATAAATATATATCATTGACAACTGATGACACGGAGAACTTGGTGTTATACCAAGTTACCAAACTTAATTAGTAGGTGAATAATTTCAGTTCAATATATAGATTCATCCTTGTAAAATGAAAAGGCAGTCAAGTCGGATTCCATCAAATTTTTCTATCTAGCTAGAAGTAAACAATATTGATTTTTACTTCAATATAGTCTTAAAATATTGTCATGAAATGTCTTATACTGGCCTCAACAATTTTTAAATATTTGTTGTTTAATAGCTACAAGTTATATATGTTGTTCTTTAATTAAGGCATCAACAATACAGTCATAAAATATCATATATAATTATATACAGTGGAATGTTGTTGAAGTATAAATCTTTGCTATAACCCAAGTTAGACCAGAAAAATATTTCACAGTTTGGATTGGGTTAATACTAATGTAAGTTACTGTGTATGTTAAATATAAAATTAACTAACCTACCTACTAATATGCATACAACTGACAGAGGGTCAATAGCATTCGTTTCAAACCTAACTGATATATCAAGTACCGAAGGCCCAACCAGCATGATATTATCTGATTCAGATCATAGTACAAAGATAATATAAATGAACAACTATATTAAATTCATAAGAATTCAATATTACATGTCTTTACCCTAGAATAGGGTTGCTTAGCTGCTCATAGCGAGTTTAACAACAAAAAAAAACAAATGACATAAATAAAGAGAGCAATAAAGAGAGATGGAGGGAGAACACCTATGTTGCCCCTTATCTCATGCACGTCGTTTTTACACCTTGTTCCTTCCTCCTCTTCTAGTAGAGACCTTGTTATTCCTTAGTGATTTCTCCTTTGCACAGCCTCCACTAGACTGACACCCTAGTTCTAAGTGCTCTCCGATGTGTATATTCTTTTGTGGTTCAAGAGATTCGAGAGAGAGATCTTTTCCAGACGATCATTTGCTTAAATAGGCCTTGATTGGGAAGTTAGATCTATAACTATTGTTCTGATAGTTTTTGTGTGCAGATGCCTGATGGGGTGTAAATCAATGCTAGTAATATTTATAATCCTAATTTCTACTTGTTGTTGATTCACAAGCGCATGAATCTATCGTGTAGTATAGATTGGGGTGTCAATCCACAAGAATGGTTTATTAAGAGATCTAAGATGTAAACTAAGGTCTAGGTTATCGGTTCTTTTAGGTTGGTTGATTATTGATTTCTCAGTTGTAATATTGGATTACAACAAAGAAGAGGTAGTAGATTAAGTGTTTAGAATATGGGCTTCTAGGGAATCAGACATTCTATCATTCAAACTTGTTTAATCTAGGTTCTGGTTGTCATAATAATAGCTCACGGTCTGTCACCAACCGTGTGCTATTGCTAATACCTATCAGTATATGGTCACTTAATAGCATGCGGCTCTGTCACCATCCGCACATGTTTTGGGGTAAACCGTACAAGGTCTGGTTACAACTCCAGTCAGAATCGCACACGGTTTGACCATATACTGATATCTCTGCGATCTGAGAGCTGCTAATCCTATCCTAGTGCTGATCTCTGGGTCGGACTCACAACACCCTAACTGAGCAAGTACCCTTTGAGTACTTTGTAAGGCTCAGTAGCATTACGATTAATGATAAGTCTCAATTACTAATATCTCACGATGTCAATAATCAAGATTACCCCACTACTAGTTATGGAATGCAACATTCGTCTACAAAACCATATCCTAATAGGTTCCTTAACTGTGGTTCGAATACAAGCGGTCAATTGGTCAGTCTATTCTACTTGTATTTAAGATTACTTATGTTTATTGGATATTGGTTAACCCCAACTATGTATGAAAGGATTATACACTCCATTCATACGAGGTCGCTTTAATCACACAATAGACAAGATCATAAGGCATAAGATCTAAGTAAAAATTCAGATCATAGTGCAAAGACAATTATAATTGAACAACTAGATTAAACTTATAAGAATTCAAGATTACATGTCTTCACCCTATAATAGGATTGCTTAGCCGCTCATGGCGGGTTCAACAATAAAAGAAACAAGATACGTAAAGAAAGAGAGCAGTTAAGAGAGATGGAAGGAGAACACCTATGCTGCCCCTTTATCTCATGCACGCCGTCTTTACGTCTTGTTCCTTCCTCCTCTTCTAGTAGAGACCTTGCTATTCCGTGATGATTTTCTTATGCATACCCTCCACTAGAGTGAAATCATAGTTCTAAATGCTCTCAAATGTGTATTATGTTCTGTGTTATGTCTAGAGTGAGAGCCCCCTCTTTCCCAAGCGTCCATTTGCTTAAATAGGCCTTGATTAGGAAGTTAGATTCATAACTGCTGTTCTGGCAGTTTCTGTGTGCGGATGCCAAAATAGCATGTAGTCTGGCTGAGATCCGCACAGGCAGCATAACCGCCTACGATAGCACTATGTTGTTTATCTGATATCCGTGCAGTAGCACTTCTGGATAGCATGCGGATGACGACATCCGTGAGCCTGAGGCTAAGGTGTCAGAATTGCTTGTTTTATGCCTGTTTTTGCTCAAAAATCATTGAAAATCTGCAATTCTCTAAAATCAAGTGAAATAACAAAAAGGAATCTGATTCTCTAAAAAATAAGCAATTGTAACTCGATAAATGGCAATAATATAGGCTAAGTGATAGGGAAAATCATGACAAATTTGACCCCTATCACACCCCCAAGCTTAAACCTTTGTTCATCACGAACAAATAATCTGAGGATTTTGTTTGGGACACCCTAGTAGTGTCTCCAAACAGCAGAATAAAAGGGCATTTACAACCGTAATACAACGCTCCAATTGAAAGTGTTTTGTGCACTGTCGTAGTGTCTCCATATGGCAAGACAATAGGGCAATTAAGACCCTAATACAAAACTCCAATAGAAGGTCTTTGGAGAACTCTAATAATGTTTATATATGGAAAAAAAATATGGCATTTACAACCCTAATACAACACTCTAATTGAAGGTGTTAAGAGCACTCTACTAGTGTCTCCATATAGTAAGATAAATAGGGCATTTATAACCCTAATACTCCAATTGAAGGTGTTTGGAGCACTCTAGTTTTTTCTCCAGATTGCAAGATAATAGGGTATTTACAGCCCTAATACAACACTCCTAAGTGTTTGGTGCACTCTAGTAGTGTCTCCAGATGGCAAGATAATAGGGGACTTACAACCCTAATGCAACACTCCAATTGAAGGAATTTGGAAAACTCTAGTAGTGTCTCTATATGGCACGATAATAAGACATTTACAACCCAAATACAATACTCCAATTGAAGGTGCATGGTTCACTCTAGTAATATCTCCAGATGGCATGGCAATATGGCATTTACAACCCTAATACAATAATGCCACGATTGAAGGTGTTTGGAGAACTCTAATAATGTTTCTTTATGGGAACATAATAGGGCATTTACGACCCCAATACAACACTCCAATTGAAGGTGTTTAGAGCACTCTAGTTGTGCCTCCAGATGGCAAGATAATAGGCCATTTACAAACCTAATACAACACTCCATTTGAAGATGTTTGGAGCACTCTAGTTTTGTTTATATACGGTAAGATAATAGGGTATTTACAATCCTAATACAACACTCCAGTTGAAGGTGCCTGGAGCACTCTAGTGGTGCCTCTAAATAGCAAGATAATAGGGCATTTACAACCCGAATACAACACTCCAATTGAAGGTGTTTAGAGCACTCTAGTAGTCCCTCCAGATGGCAAGATAATAGGACATTTACAACACTGATACAACACTCCATTTGAAGGTGTTTGGAGCACTCTACTAGTGTCTTCAAATGGTTAGATAATAGGGCATTTACAACCCTAATACAACACTCGAACTGAAGGTGTTTGGAGCAATCTAGTAGTCTCTCTATATGGCAAGATAATAGGATTTTACAACCCGAATACAATGCTCCAATTAAAGCTGTTTGGGACACTCTAGTAGTGTCTCCAAATAGCAAGATAAAAGGGCATTTACAAGCCTAATACAACGCTCCAATTGAATGTGTTTGGTGCACTCCCGTTGTGTCTCTATATGGCAAGACAATAGGGCATTTAAGACCCTAATACAAAACTCCAATTGAGGGTGTTTTGAGAACTCTACTAGTGTTTCTATACGATAAGATAATAGGGCATTTACAACCCTAATACAATATTCTAATTGAAGGTTTTGGGAGCACTCTACTAGTGTCTCCATATAACAAGATAATAGGGCATTTGCAACCCTAATACAACACTCCAATTGAAGATGTTTGGAGAACTCTAGTTGTGTCAAATTGCAAGATAATATGGGACTTCCAACCCTAATGCAAGAATCCAATTGAAGGTGTTTAGAAAACTCTAGTAGGGTCTCTATATGGCAAGATGATAGGACATTTACAATCCTAATACAACACTCAAATTGAAGGTGCTTGGGACACTCTAGTAGTTTCTCCAGTTCGTATGATAATATGACATTTACAACCCTAATATAACACTCCAATTGAAGGTGTTTGGAGAACTCTAATAGTGTTTCTTTATGGCAAGATAATAGGGCATTTAGAACCCTAATACGACACTTCAATTGAAGGTGTTTGGAGCACCCAAGTAGTGCCTCCAGGTGGCAAGATAGTAGGGCATTTACAACCCTAATACAACACTTCATTTGAAGGTGTTTGGAGCACTCAAGTAGTGTTTCTATACGGCAAGATAATAGGGCATTTATAACACTAATACAACACTCCTATTGAAGTTGTTGGGAGCATTCTAGTAGTCTCTATACGACAAGATAATAGGGTATTTATAACCCTAATACAACACTCCAATTGAAGGTGTTTGGAGCACTCTAGTAGTCTCTATATGGCAAGATAATATGACATTTACAACCCGAATACAATGCTCCAATTGAAGCTGTTTAGGACACTCTAGTAGTGTCTCCAAATAGCAAGATAAAAGGGCATTTACAAGCCTAAAACAATGCTCCAATTGAAGTTGTTTGGTGCACTCCTGTTGTGTCTCTATATGGCAGGACAATAGGGCATTTAAGATAACACTCCAATTGAAGATGTTTGGAGCACTCTAGTAGTGTCTCTAAACAGCAAGATAATAGGGCATTTACAACCCGAATACAACACTCCAATTGAAGGTGTTTAGAGCACTCTAGTAGTGTCTCTAGATTGCAAGATAATAGGGCATTTACAACCCTAATACAACACTCCATTTTGAAGGTGTTTGGAGCACTCTACTAGTGTCTTCAAATGGCTAGATAATAAGGCATTTACAACCCTAATACAACACTCCAATTGAAGGTGTTTAGAGCACTCTAGTAGTGTCTCCAGATTGCAAGATAATAGGGCATTTACAACCCAAATACAACACTCTAATTGAAGTTGTTTAGAGCACTCTAGTAGTCCCTCCATATGGCAAGATAATAGGACATTTACAACACTGATACAACACTCCAGTTGAAGGTGTTTGGAGCACTCTACTAGTGTCTTCAAATGGCTAGATAATAGAGCGTTTACAACCCAAATACAACACTTCAACTAAAGGTGTTTGGTGCACTCTAGTAGTCTCTCTATTTGGCAAGATAATAGGACATTTACAACCCGAATACAATGCTCCAATTAAAGCTGTTTGGGACACTCTAGTAGTGTCTCCAAATAGCAAGATAAAAGGGTATTTAAAAGCCTAATACAACGCTCCAATTGAATGTGTTTGGTGCACTCCCATTATGTCTCTATATGGCAAGACAATAGGACATTTAAGACCCTAATACAACACTCCAATTGAAGGTGTTTGGAGCACTCTAATAGTTTTTCTATATGGAAAGATAATATGGCATTTACAACACTAATACAGCACTCCAATTGAATGTGTTGGAGGCACTCTAGTAGTATCTCTATACAGCAAGATAATAGGGCATCTACATCTCTAATACAACTCTCCTATTGAAGTATTTTGGAGCACTCTAGTAGTGTTTCTATATGGCTATATAATAGGGCATTTACAATCCCAATACAATATTCACATTGAAGGTGTTTTGAGCACACTAATAGAGTCTCCAGATGACAAGACAATAGGGCATTTACAATCATAATACAACACTCGAATTAAATGTATTTGGAATACTCTAGTAGTGTCTCTAGATGGCAACATAATAGGGCATTTCTAACCATAATCCAACACCTCAATTGAAAATGCTTGGAGAACTGTAGAAGAGTCTCTATATGGCAACATAATAAGGCATTTATAACCCTAAAGAAACACTCCTAGTGAACATGTTTCCAGCACTCTAGTAGTGCCTCCCGATGGCAAGATAACAGGACATTTACAAGCCTAATACAACTCTCCAATTGAAGGTGTTTGGAGCACTCCCGCTGTGTGTCTTGGCAAGACAATAAAGTATTTAAGACCCTAGTACAACACTCCAATTGAAGGTGTTTGGAGCACTTTAGTAGTGCCTCTAGATGGCAAGATAATAGGGCCTTTACAACGCTAATACAAAACTCCTATTGATGGAGTTGGGAGCACTCTAGTAGTGTCTCTATACGGCAAGATAATAGGGCAATTTACAACCCTAATACAACACTCAAATAGAAGGTGTTTGGAGCACTCCAGTAGTGCCTCCAGATGGCAAGATAGTAGGGTATTTACAACCCTAATACAAAACTCCATTTGAAGGTGCTTGGAGCACTCTTGTAGTGTTTCTATACGGCAAGATAATAGTGCATTTGAAACACTAATACAACACACCTTCTGAAGGTGTTGGGAGCACTCTAATAGTGTCTCTAAATGGCAAGAAAATAGGGCATTTTCAACCCTAATACAACACTCCAATTGATGGTGTTCGAAGCACTCTAATAGTGCCTCCAGATGGCAAGATAACAGGGCATTTACAACCCTAATACAATACTCCATTTGAAGGTGTGTGGTAGCACTCTCGTAGTGTTTCTATAAGGAAAGATAATAGGACATCACTCTAGTAGTGTCTCTAAACGGCAAGATAATAGGGCATTTACAACCTTAATACAACACTCGAATTGAAGGTGTTTGGAGCACCCTAATTGTACCTCCGGATAGCAAGATAATAGGGCATTTACAACCCTAATACAACACTCCAATTGAAGGTGTTTGGAGCATTCTAGTAGTCTCTCTATATGGCAAGATAATAGGACATTTACATCCCGAATACAATGCTCCAATTGAAGATGTTTGGGACACGCTAGTAGTTCCTCCAAATAGCAAGATAAAAGGGCATCTACAAGCCTAATACAATGCTCCAATTGAAGGTGTTTGGTGCAGTCATGTTGTGTCTCTATATGGAAAGACAATATGGCATTTAAGACCCTATTACAACACTCCAATTGAAGGTGTATGGAGCACTCTAGCGGTGTTTCTAAATAGTAAGATAATAGGGCATTTACAACCCTAATATAACACTCCAATTGAAGGTGTTTGGACTCTAGTAGCCTCTCCATATGGCAAGATAATATGGCATTTACAATCCAAATACATCACTCCATTTGATGGTGTTTGGAGCACTCTAGTAGTTCCTCCAGATGGCAAGATAATAGGGCATTAACAACCCTAATACAACACTCCATTTGAAGGTGTTTGGAGCACTCTGTGCTTCTATACGGCAAGATAATAGTGCATTTGCAACACTTATACAACAGTCCTATTGAAGGTGTTGGGAGCACTCTAGTAGTTTCTCTATACGGAAAGATAATAGGGCATTTACAATCCTAATACAACACTCGAATTGAAAGTGTCTGGAGCACTCGTGCAGAGTCTCCAAGTCATTTACAACCCTAATACAACACTCGAATTGAAGGTGTGTGAAGCACTCGTGCAAAGTTTCCAGATGGCTTGATAATAGAGCATTTACAATGCTAATACAACACTCCAATTGAAAGTGTCTGGAGCACTCTAGTGGTGTCTCTAAATAGCAAGATAAAAGGGCATTTACAACCCAAATATATCACTGCAATTGAAGGTGTTCGGAGCACTATAGTAGTCCCTCAAATTGCAAGATAATAGGGCATTTACAGTACTGACACAATACTCCGTTTGAAGGTGTTAGGTGCACTCTACTAGTGTCTCTATATGGCAAGATAATAAGGCATTTACAACTGTAATACAACACTCCAATTGAAGGCGTATGGAGCACTATTGTAATGTCTCTAAATATCAATATAATACGGCATTTACAACCTTAATACAACACTCCAATTGAAGGTGTTTGGAGCACTCTAGTAGTGTCTCTATATGGCAAGATAAGATGGCATTTACAACCCAAATACATCACTCCACTTGAAGGTGTTCGGAGCACTCAAGTAGTGCCTCCATATGGCAAGATAAGATGGCATTTACAACCCAAATACATCACTCTTATTGAAGGTGTTTGGAGCACTCTAGTAGCCCCTCCAGATGGCAAGATAATAAGGCATTTACAACACTGATACAACACCATTTGAAGGTGTTTCGAGCACTCTACAAGTGTCTTCAGATGGCAAGATAATAGGGCATTTACAACACTGATACAACACTCCATTTAAAGGTGTTTCGAGCAATCTACTAGTGTCTTCAGATGGCAAGATAATAGGGCATTTACAACCCTAATATAATTGTCCAATTGAAGGTGTTTGGAGCACCCTAGTAGTGCCTCCAAATGGAAAGATCATGGCCATTTACGACCCTAATACAACACTCCAATTGAACGTGTTTGGAGCACTCTAGTTGTCTCTCTATATGGCAAGATAATAGGATATTTACAACCCGAATACAATGCTCCAATTGAAGCTGTTTGGGACACTCTACTAGTGTCTCCAAATAGCAAGATAAAAGGGTATTTACAAGCCTAATACAACCCTCCAATTGAAGGTGTCTGGTGCACTCCCGTTGTGTCTCTATATGGCAAGACAATAGGGCATTTAAGACCCTAATACAACACTCCAATTGAAGGTGTTTGGAGCACTTTAGTAGTGCTTCTATAAGGAAAGATAATAGGGCATTTACAACAACACTCCTATTGAAGTTGTTGGGAGCACTCTAGTAGTTTATCTATACGGCAAGATAATAGGGCATTTATAACCCTAATACAACAGTCCAATTGAAGGTGTTTGGTGCACTCTAGTAGTGCCTCCATATGGCAAGATAATATGGCATTTATAACCCTAATACAACACTCTATTTGAAGGTGTTTGGAGCACTCTAGTAGTGTTTCTATATGGCAAGATAATAGTGCATTTGCAACACTAATACAACACTCGTATTGAAGGTGTTGGGAGTACTCTAGTAGTGTCTCTATACGGAAAGATAGGGCATTTACAACCCTAATACAACACTCGAATTGAAATGTGTAGAGCACTCGTGCAGAGTCTCTAGATGGCAAGATAATAGGGCATTTACAACCCTAATACAACACTCCAATTGAAGGTGTCTGGAGCACTCTAGCAGTGTCTCTAAATAGCAAGATAATAGGTCATTTACAACCCTAATACAACACTCCTATTGAAGGTGTTTGGAGCACTCTAGTAGCATCTCCATATGGCAAAATAATGTGGCATTTACAATCCAAATACATCACTCAAATTGAAGGTGTTTGGAGCACTCTAGTAGTGTTTATATAGGTAAGATAATAGGGCATTTACAACACTATTACAACACTCCTATTGAAGGTGTTGATAGAACTCTAGTAGTGTCGCTATATGGCAAGATAATAAGGCCTTTACAACGCTAGTACAACACTTGAATTAAAGATGTTTGGAGCACTCTTATAGAGTTTCTAGATGGCAAGATAATAGAGCATTTACAACCCTAATACAACAGTCCAATTGAAGGTGCCTGGAGCACTCTAATAGTGTCTCTAGATAACAAGATAATGGGGTATTTACAACCGAAAGACATCACTCCAATTGAATGTGTTCGGAGCACTCTAGTAGTGTCTCTATATGGCAAGATAATATGGTTTTTACAACCTAAATACATCACTCCAATTGAAGGTGTTTGGAGCACTCTAGTTATCCCTCTAGATGGCAAGATAATAGGGCATTTACAATACTGATAGAACACTCCATTTGAAGGTGTTTGGAGCACTCTACAAAGTGCATCTCTGATTCAACAACAACCCTTAAGATCTGGTTTGTCTAGCCCTTCAGCAAGTCGCAATTTGATTGCTCAAGATGGATAATCTTATTCTCTGTGGATCAACACTCGTTTATACTACTCAATAAGATCATATGCTTATGATATGATTAGAAGTACAAACAGATTTATAAATTTAAAAGCGTGTAACACATTTACGCTCATCAAGAATGTTAGGCTACTAAAAGACAACACGTTCAGAAGATAAGTGTAGCATAGATGCATATGTTGTGGTAGAGTTGTGGTCATACAAGATGGGACCACATTAGAAATGATAATATACATGACAGACTTTGGGTAGTACCAATTGAAGAGAATATCGTCCTACACCGGTTAAGATGATTTGGACATCTCCAACGGATGCCTCTTAAAGCGCTGGTTCATATTGGAATTATAAGTCATCAAAAACACAAGGAGAGACAAAGGTCGGCCACAATTGATATAGGACAAAGTAATAAAAAAGGACTTGAAGGAGTGGAATGCATATAAGGAGTAGGTTTTGGACAGAAGTGCATGGAAATTAGCGATTCACGTACCAAAACCATGACCTAGTAGTAGTTGGAGATTATTTAGGAGTAGTATTATAGGTCTTAGGTCATAAGACTAATAATTTGGAGTCAATGATGTAAGCTTAGGACTTTGACCCCCTATGATTGATAGTTTAGGTCGAATATAGTTAATATTAGTATTAGTATTATTACTATTATCTAGTATTACTATTAGTATGCCTACTATTACTATTACTATTTTGGGAAAATTTCTGGTATGCCCATGGAAACTTTCAAAATAGCCAATATCCCCATGAAAACCACAAAATAGCCACTATCCCCATCAAAACTTAACTTTCTTATTTCTATCCCCTTTTATCTATTTTACCTTTCATCTATTTAATTTAAAAGTAAAAAAGACATATATACCCTTCTAATAAAATGGAGGTATCCATTGAATTTCTAACAGGATTGAATAAGAGCTTTCTTTCAGGAGAGGCTTCATCTTTCCAAGTGTTTTTATCGCCAAAATTTCATCGTCCCTAATTTCATCTTTCCTTCTTCATCATCGTGTTATTGCTGAGGCTAATTCATCTTTCCCTCTTTCCCATCCTTCTTGATGTTGGCTTTATTCAAAACCTAGGTTTACTAATATCTCATCTCAGTTGGTGATTTTCCAACCATGACCGGCCTAGCTGTCGACAGGATTGGCATCGCCATAATCTTAGGAGTCGAATGACCCTCTTGTCGGTGGTCGACCTCGTCAGAATGGCCAAGTCATGGATGACTACATCAATTAGGTCGTTTTGAGGCTGGAAGAGGATTTTCATGGATTTAGTATTGTGCTCCACTAAACTTGCTTTATTTCTCAAATAAGAAGCATTGGTTCTACATTTCAAAGAGATTGTTGGCTCAAATTTGAAATTAAAATCAACAAATCAGATACTGTCATGAAATGACATGAGACCAATTCTTCTCATCTTTAGTGCTCTTTGACAAATTATGTTTATTTGTTTGAAATTGGAGATTATTTGTTCTTAGTTTACATTTATTTGGTATTCTTAAGTTTAGATGAAACTAACTTGTGCATTAAATAGTAAGGAGATGTATTTTAATGGTAATTAGTGTAGATGTATCATTTTGTGGGGTGACAGTACTATTTGACAATATCCTTGAGACAAGGCTTAAGACAAGCTGGAACCATCTATTTAGCACTGCATTTATACTACACAACTACATAACTCTAGATGAGACTCATGGCGCACCTAAACTTCAAGATTCTAGGTACTGGTATTGAAATGGTACCACAACTGTGGAGGGATCATGGTAGTACACTGCAACCAAGGTCAAAAATTGGGTGGGACATGGCATGGACAGCTGGGATGTGGGCAATTTGGAGAGAAAGGAACGACAGATTTTTCAAAGATAAGTGAATAATGGTACACTTACTAGTACGGGAAACAACCATGAAGATAAAGCATTGATATACGTTGTGCTAAAGGGCACGCATGAAGAAAATTTGCTTGCAGTTCAAGATGAGTGGATCTGTTTTTAAACAGTGGAGATAAATAGGAGCCAGGACATATTGGTATAGAGTCATAGAGATAATTTTCTGTTTAAATTTATAATTTGTAACTGTAGCCTAATTAAGTTTTAAATAATTTTTCTATTAATGAAATTGTAAAATGGCACTAATTTTCTATTAAACAAGTTGTGTTTATTGATATGAATTTAGATGTATTATCAATTTTCTTTCTATTTTTTCTTTCATTTATTCATTTATGATTTTGTTTATGTTCTTCCATTTTTATCCCTGACAGACGAGTCTAACATTTTAGTTAATTTTTCTACCTAAAATGTAATAGAGTAAATTTTCTTAGAACTCATATGAACAAACTAAGAAACAAAGAAATCACAAAGAACATAAAAGTTAATCATGAACTTTACTAGAAACACATCATATCGACAATTCTCCTGATTAGCAATGTTCCATATATATATGCAAACACCAATGTTCCATATTTGGAACTTTTCCTCGAAGACAGATTGCACAACCTAGCATACATACATGCTAGGTTTTTAAATAAGCAAACATCTTCAATGAACCTTCTACAAATTAAATTTGGATTTTTATTACCTTCTGCAAATTACAACCCATAAATCAAGCTAAAAAGTGTAATTTAAACCAACAAAATTTAAGCTTAACTTCTAATAGCATAAAGTTAAGCAATGCATTTTGAATGTTAAGCACAACAGTTAACCCTTACACCAAGAACCTAATGAAACATTAAGATTACAAAAATATGCAAAAAAAACCCCACAAATATATAAAAATAAGTAACATATAGCATTAGGATAACACATGCATGAAAACCCTTCCATCAGGTCTTAAATCCACAAAAGAACATAAAAAGCAACAGTTTCTCTCATTCCTAATCCTCAGTAGTGATATTTTTTTTCATTCCTAATTCCATTCCAAAATCCACAATTGAACATAAAAGACATTGATACTTTTCAAAATGTTATAGAATTTTTAATTCAAAACACAAAAGAGAATTGCATAAAATAGAAACTTAAATATTTTCTTCTTGAAGTAGCTTGAAGATGCTAGGTGGACATGATCTTTTCTTTGATCCAACTTTACCCTTGCTTATAACTCTACAAAAGAGCATAAATTAGAGCAATTATAATAATATCAATGGAAACAAACTTAAATACAAGCAAGTTATTGATTGAGGAACCTTTTAGCTTTCAATTTCTTGTTGATCTCTCCATGAGAGGTACCTTCACCATCTTGAGAAGGAACTGCATTCTTGCATGTTTTCCTATGATGACCAAATTGACCACATCTTGTACACTTATGAGATCTCCTCTTTGGTTCATCACATGATTTTATACGGTTTTTTCGAGACCTCCCTACAGGTCGTTTTAGTATTGGTGGCAACATTTTATAACCCAAATCTATTGTATGCCATTCATCATTACTTGGCATAGTAGCAATTCCATTAGCATAAGCTGTCCTCAACCGAGAAACCATAAAGTACGAATTGACATAGTTTTCCCAACTTGCATTTCTAAGTGAAGAAATAAATAATGCCGCATGGACACAAGGAACACCTTTCTCTTGCCATGCCCAACAACTAAATTCTTGCTCTTGTAAATTCACCTCCCATCTTATTCCACTCTTTTGTACTTCGGCACAAAAGTCGGTACTTCTATGCAAATCATGCCCGCCTAAGCTCTAAAAAAATCAAAATAATATATTTATGCTTCAAAATATTAGAAACTGAAAACCCCATAATTCTACCATCAAATTAAGAGTTATATATTTATATTAAAATGAGTAAATATTAAAGACAGTACCCGAGAAATTTGTTTTATGTAATCAGCTACCTTAGGCACCAATGGGCCTTTCAAGGATCTTGCAATTCTCCTTCTTTGTTCAAACTTCATCATTATCTTTTGCCTTATAGAATCAATCAATTCCACAACCAGTTTGCTCCTTTCTTTAGTTATCCTGTTGTTAAATGTTTCGGCAATGTTGTCGGTAAGATTATCACATTTTGCTATTGTCTCAAATTTACTTCTACTCCATAATTTGTTATGCTCCTTTTTAAGATATTGAATAGCCGCTGGACATTCTGCCTCGATCTCATTAATGAAAGTAGTGAAACGAGTAGGAGAGTATGCCCGTGCAGCTCCCCATAAACCGAACTTGAAAATATCTCTGTGGTATTGCTTCTTAAAATTGCTGAATAGGTGTCTCATGCATTCTCTATGCTCAGCTAAAGGGTAGATCTTCTCGATAGCATTTTGTAATCCTTTTTGCATGTCAGATGATATCACAAAACCGTTAGGCATCCCTATTGCTTTTGTGTAAAGCTGTTAGAAACCATTCCCACAAATCTTCACTCTCAACTTCCATAACAGCGTATGCAACTGGATACATCTAGTTATTTCCATCAATTGTTGTTGCAAAAGCGAGCACTCCTTGCCACTTGCTTTTCAAATGACATGCGTCAATGCCAATACATGGCCTACAACCCATGAGAAAATCAGATGTGCAAGCTCCAAGTGCAACAAAAAACCGTTGAAAATGTCGTTTGCTTCCATATTCAAGTTCTGTTTTAAATTCTACCACACTTCTAGGATTTCTCCTCATTATCTCCTCTTTCAATGCACCTACTTGAACTAATGAATCCTTCCATTTACCGTATATCTCCTCTATTGCAACTTCTTTAGCTTTCCAAACTCTATTGTAAGGTAATGACATGCCAAATTTTGCTTCAACCCTTCTCTTCAATTCCTTCGTAGAGACATCCCCCTCCTTTCTTAAATCATCCACAATTCTATCAGCTATCCATGCTTTATTTGCATGCTTGTTGCTGCTCCTATTAATTCTGCAACATGTATGTTTCTCTTGTATGGTTCTCACAACAAAAGTTACCCCATCTTCACCCACTGTTGCATGAATCCTTCAATTACACTCCCGGCTTGAACAAGTTGTTATTACTCGTGTTGGCTCACTCTTACCCAAATCAAACTCAAAATCATGAGTGACAGCATAGTGATTCAAAGCCCTTCTAAATGCTATGACATGCGGATATTGTGCACCTACATCTATCTTAGGATCATCCTTGTCATATGAATAGAACTCTCACTACACCAAAATCTACTTCGGGCAACCAAAAAGTTGGTTGCAATAGCTATTATTTGGTTGCAATAGACTGATTTCGCAACCAAAATAATTGGTTGCAGGTCGTTGCAATAGCTTTGGTAGCAATAGATTTACAACCAATTCTTTGGTTGCAATAAAAAATTGTTTATTGCAACCATAATTTGGTTGCTATACTGACGTGGCAATAAAGTTTGCAACCAAATAAACGGTTGCTATTGCGTATTTATCGCAACAAAAAATGGTAGCGATAAACTAGTATTCGCAACCAGATAATAGTAGCAATAAAATTATATTGCAACGAAACTCATGGTTGCAACTTGTGCAATTGTTGCAACCAAAATTTAGTTGCATAAAATGCGTAGCAATAATCTATTGCAACCAAATAAATGGTTGCTATTGAGCATTTATTGCAACCAAAACATGGTAGCAATAATATAGTATATTGCAACGAAATCCATAGTTACAACTTGTGCAGTTATTACAACCATTATCGCAACCAAAAAATAGTAGTAATAAGATAGTATATCGCAATGAAATGTTTGGTTGCAACTTGTGCAGTTATTGCAACCAAAGTTTAGTTGCATGAAATACGTAGCAATAATCTATGGCAACAAAATATATGGTTGTTATTGCGCATTTATCGCAACCGAACTATGGTAGCAATAAGATAATATATTGCAACTAAATTCATAGTTGCAACTCGTGCCGTTCTTGCAACCACCTTTTAGTTGCACTAAATTCATTGCAATAAACTATTGCAACCAATTAAATTGTTGCTATTGTGCATTTATCACAACCAAAAAGATAGTAGCAATATTATAATGCATCGCAACAAAACTCTATAGTTGCAACATGTAAATTAAATGCAACTAAATTTTGGTTGCAATTAATAATTCTAATACAACAAAATTAATATGCAGACATAATTGAAATGCAACAAAATTTTGGTTGCAATGAATAAAATCTAATACAACCATAAATATTTTAATGCAAACGTAATTCTAATATATTCATTGTAATTAACTATTCCATTAATTATAATTTGATATTCTGAAAATTATAATATAAACTATAACTATAATATAAATAGAGATAATAATTAAGAAAAAATACTTTCATAAAATTTAATATGCATCATTCAATTACATTGATAATAACAAAAGAAAGAAGGCCACGCTATCATCTAAAAATGAAAAATATAAATCAAGACATTATATATCTAGTTAAAATTAAAATAACTTGTTGCTCAGTAAAGTTCTCTCTTCGGCCGACAAATCTTCTAAATATGCAACAGAGATTGAAAACAACTGACAGCTTATTCATTGAATCACTTTCAATTACATCCGCGGAGCTAGGTTGATAGTTAATATATTTCCTCTAAGAAATCCTGCATATGCATACAGAAAGCAATTAATCATTATGCAAGGACAATGGTTAAATTAACCTTTTACTTTGCTATCGGTTGGCACTAGTACAGAAAGTCTAATGAAACCGATACGCTAAGTCCAGAACTTCAGGGTCCGGTTCGGACCTTTCCAAATACCCGCAACTAATGTGGTCAGTATCAAGGTCGACAACTAATGTGGTTCTGTAAAAACATGTTTACAAGACCAAAAAACTGTTCCATCACCTTTATTTTTATTATGTTTTCCCAAACAGACAAAAATGATGAGAAATCCTACTACAAAATTATAAAAATACATGTAAAAGTCATCCTTTCTTACAGCATCTTGGCGTAAGTCGTCATTTCCAGATTTGGCAAGCTGACGATATTTTTCACCATCCGACCCAAGACACTCAGCCTGTTTGGGTGCATTTTTTCCATTCATTATCCTACAAAATCAGGTTTGAAACTATAAATAGTCAAGCTAACTGATTGGAGATGGAACATTTGAGGTATTTGATATTAGAGTAATACAAAAAAGGAGCACAATTAGACTTACATTATAGAATCTCCACATCACTTGAAATGAGGAAATGATCCTTCTCCGTACTGACAACTTGGGTCCACAGGAATTGTAGCTGTCACCACTGGAACCATAAGTACCAAGGACATCAAGTTAGTAGATATAATAATAGAAAAAGGCACTCTTCAGTCTTTATTCAGAAGAAAGGAACAATTATTGAAAAAAATATAATTTTGTTTTGTCCATCTCACAAGCTCAAGTTAGCGAAGACTGCGAATTTCTCTTGGTAAAGGCACCTTCTTGTTAGTATCCTACAATCCAAAAGTTCCCAGTGTTTTTAGATTTCAGGGCTATAAAATAAGAAGAGGGGATCACTTGACTATGCTTCATTTTGACAATCTTGATAATCTTCAAAAATAAAGATTACATTTGAAATCCAACATTATAGGCATGATCCATATTATCCACATATTCAATGTCTACAAAATATGATGAGATTTGGTGTATGTTGCATGAAATTTGATCGCTATCTACATGTACAATAACATACCTATGAATTTACTTCCCAATTTAATTTTTTTTTCAAATATTCATTGTCAAGATTACCAAAATAACCATTGTCAAGTGATCCCCGCACCAGAAGAATAATACTTACTAACCTCTTTACTTGTCTCTAATTCAGCAAGTTTGATGTATGCTTCCACCATCATTTTCATCTAAGAGGATATGTAAGCAATAATTCCCAAATAAGCCCAAAAAAACATTAAAAAAAAAAAATCACAGCAAGTTAACATTGCTTGGTTATAGACAGATATGGAGTATGCACATCTTATGAATTTATGATCTTATTACAAAATCTAACTATCATGGTCTCAGATTCTAAACAGACATGCCATAGTCTCACTTGCACATGTTATGATATTATTACAAAACCTAACTATGAGATAAATGTAAAGTATGTTAAAGAAAGTAAGGCTAACCTGACGAATCAAAGGACCATGAAAGGAACCAAGCTCATTTAAGAGATTCTCAGCAGCTTGTTTCTTTTCAATGTCTACCACAAAAGAGCTCCTACTTCGTTGTCTGTCTTTTACTAGGTCTCCATTTGCCAAAGCCAACAGCTACAAGAATAAAAATTGACTACAAATTTAACAGAGAACAACAATTTTTGTATTATGTCAGATATGTATTAATAAAAATTAATATTTCCATAAAATACCTGGAACATAGGGTATGGATGATCAATTGCCATTTTCCTCAAAAGAGAAACCAATGCATTCTGTAAAATTATTGAGTTATACCCATTTTTAACACAAATCATACTCATATTTAACAAAGTAAAGCACCATCTAAATCTTTGTAGAAATTGTACAATGGAAAAAAAAAAGACCTGGAAATTGTTAGACCCTTGAGCATCTTTCAAGCTTCCAAGCCTTGACGCAATCTGATAAACTAACGGTATAAATTTATATGACTGAACCTGCATTTTCAGTAAGGTTTTACTTATTAACGAAATAATTTAAAAATAATATAATCATAAATTAATGAAGTACAATATAACAGTAAACAAATGAAATAGAGTATACCTCCTTTACTGTCTTTTGCATAGATTCAACCACATGTTTGCAAGAGGAAAGATTAAACCACTAGGAGACCAACCTGAATACCTAACGAATATCTATTGTTATGAGCAAGTCATAATTCAAAATAGTTAGGGTCAAAAGGTTAAATATACCTTTTTTTTTGTTATAATACTCTGTCAGTCAGATAATTACAAAAAAGAAAACAAAAAAATAGAGATTACATCATATACTCACCGAGTTTTTGAAAGAACATACAACAACAACAACCAAGCCTTTAGTCCCAAACAAGTTGGGGTAATCTCTATCATCCTACCAAGAAAGACCAAAAAAAAAAAACAATAAATAGAACTAATGTGCCCATGCTCTGCTGTAGCGAAATAAGTATTTGTCAATTATATATAGTTATACTTAACTGTGCACTTATTTTAGTTTCCTCTATAAAATAATAATGTTATATTACAATAGGTTTTGAATTTAAAACTACCTGAAGCTTTTGCTCCTCTTCCTTGTCCATTGCAAGTTGTTTTTGTAATTCGTGAATTTTAACTGAATAATCTGTCTTTTCTCCCTACAAAGTTTATTGAAGAAGAAATAATATCATAAATCCAAAACAAAATTTCCCTCTAAAATGGAGGTACTCACTGGTCAATAATCCAGAAGGATACCGGATTAAATAGTATACAGTACCATAGAACTGCCACTTACCCTAGATGAACTTCTTAGCCTTTTAATCAGTGCATCCAACTCTTTGGTCTGGGAATAAAAATAATTTCATCAGTACTAAAAGTATGAAAATAAAGGGAACTGCTGTTCTGGACTTTTACATCCCTGAAATTTAATTTAATTAATCACAAGGGTAAATGAGCACATTTGCATATGAGGGGCAAGGATGAAGAGATACTGTCTCTGTATTTAATTTTGATTATGGGGCAAGGGTAAATGAGGGCATTTGCATATGTTTTATAAATGGAGGCCGAAAGTACTTACCTATAGGGAGACTGTCAATGAGGCACCGAGAACAGGACAGGGAGAGAGAGATTACCGCTGGAGCGGAGAAGGGGAAACGGCGTGGTCATCAGCCGAGGTCGTGCTGCCACTGCCGATTGAGAGAAAAAAAAAAAGGTAGGAGTAAGATCGAATAGGAGAGGAGGAGAGGTGGAGAGGCGGGAAGGGTTTGGTCTAGAGGTGAGCGGAGGTGGGAAGGGTTTTGGGTCGGGAGGCAGGGAGGCGGGATGCAGGATGAGGGAGGCGGGATGCGGGAGGATTTGGGGGTGATTTGGAGTGAGTCGAGATTTTTATTTGGTGCGGAGAGAAAAGCCAGCGTTTACTTTCGCTAACTACGCACCTACACCGTATGCCGACGATTTTGAAAGCGCCGTGTCGGTTAGCGCCGGGAGATCTCATTTTTTTTTGTTTTATTGGCGCTACAGACAAAATAAACTCGGAGCATGTGGTGAAGTGTAGACCCATGATACTTGTACAAAAAGTGAGTTTTGTTGAAAAAGAAAATGAAAAATGGTAACCGACTGGTTGCTTCTTTCCTGAATGCTTGTTCCGGGTTTACAAAAATTCACACATTTTTTTGAGGCGCTTCACGTGACTCGATTACTGCACGCTTATTCAAAATTAACCGTTCTGAGCCTACCACGTGGCATACTCTGAATGGTCTGTTTTGAAGCACACGAATCTTGCTTTTTCCCTAATCAATATCAGTTGCCGATTCAGATCGAACGCTTCTAATTAAAAAGTTTCTCCACGTCCGTTTTGATTAAAACCGACAAGTCACACACAAACACATCTTATCAAGTTGTGCCGTGTTAATAAATCTATTGTGTTCATTTTTAATACAGTATGATACAACACAACAAGTCTTAAAATCTCAACATATTATTACAATACAGTATGTGTTCCGGAGACATATAAATTTTGTTTAATATGAACTAAAATATTAACTTTTTATTTTTTTAATATCCAACATAAAAATATAAATCGCATCATTTATTGTATGAATTATATGCATATCATCACAAGCCAATTAACTCTTATACATGTCATTTTTATAAACTTTTGTCATTATATGCACCTTAAAATTAAAAAAAAAATTTGGACCGTTCATTTTCAAGCGAGCAATCGACGGTTGATCTGAAATAAAATGATTCCAAAATTATTTTGAAATGATCAAGAAAAACCATTGAACAAAACCAACATAGAAATTATGAAGTTTGATTGTGTCTGAGTTTTGATCCAATGTGAAGTGTGTATGGCCCTTCGATCTTTCAATATTCTGTAGGCTTGATGGATGGGCAAATAAAAATAAAATTTCATCAAACTTCGCTGCAGGAAAATAAATTCAATGCTCTTTAATTTTAACGGTTCCGATCAACCAACAGACGACGTGTTTACATGCGCCTTCATTAACTCACAAAGCAAGAGTTTATGAAACATAGAACATAAACTCTTGCTTTGTGAGTTAATGAAGGCGCATGTAAACACGTCGTCTGTTGGTTGATCGGAACCGTTAAAATTAAAGAGCATTGAATTTATTTTCCTGCAGCGAAGTTTGATGAAATTTTATTTTTATTTGCCCATCCATCAAGCCGACAGAATATTGAAAGATCGAAAGGCCATACATACTTCAAATCTGAACCGTTTGATAAATGATGTGTTGCTCTAATTACTAATGGACACCTCCAATTTAACAATATTGTATCACCGTCTCCAATTTAGCAATACTTATAAATGATATAAAATTAGATTGATTTAAAATCCAAATTAAAATAAAAGGTTAAATAGTCTAATAAAGTTTATGCACCTTCTATATATTAAGGAGAACAAATATTCAGTTGTTACAATTATATTGAAAAAATATAATAAAATTAAAAATATAAAATTAATATGAATACCTTATCATCATTCAAAATCTCCCGGTAAATTATATTTTCGATATATCGATTGTAATAATATTAATAGTTTTTAAGATGAAACTTAAATTTTGAAATCAATATTATAACATGATTCCAATCCGTTTATGTATAAATCATATCTGTATTATATTCATATCCACAAACTATATGTATCTGATTATATAAAGCTAAAATATTTTTTAATTAAAATAATAGTTCATTGGGACAAGTATAAAATGGTCAAGGTTCGCCATGAACTATTAGTAATTTTAAATTTTTTATAGTTAAAATATATGCACCAGGTCTATTCAAACAAATAAATAATTGGAGATTGGTTCTCTCTCCTCCATCCAGATATTACGAAGTTCAATGTCTTTCTTAAAAAGCAATGCAAAATGCAACTTAAATCTCAAATCAAGCGATAGCGATTCTCATTCAGATCATGAGAACCGGTCCACAGTACAAGAATTGGTCTGGAATAGGCGCAGACTCAGGCGACTCGGTCGATTCAACACAGTTCAACCCGTTTTTTCCTCTAAAACTCACTTTCCGAGTAAACCGGGCCAAAATAGGATCAGTAAAGTCGATTCTGGTCCGACTGGGCCGGTTCCGGTCTAAATCGGCCGGGTTTGCCTTCTATGCTCCTATGTCGGTAATATTACTTCTCAATCCGATTTGGCGCGAATGTAATAACTGCACCTAAATTTTTGCTTTTAAATTAAATTTTACAATTCGTATTATAGTCCGGCGCCAAATTAAAATTCGCACCAATTTGAATTTAATGTGCAGTTATATATTACTTATTCCACCAATTGAAATATATACCCCCCCTGCGTTCTCTGTGAGTTAATGATCAATCTGTTTTTTAGGTTCCTTCCCCTTCTCTCTCAATCTCTATTTCAGCAGTAATAATGAATTCACTTCTTATTTTTGGTTAAGAAAAAGTTTATTTCTTTTATAATCAACTCCCGAATTGCTCTATAGAAACCCCTTGTGGTCCATGTTAGATGTCAGTTTGTTCCATGTTCAGTCATATTAGATTTAGTTATGCAAATTTTTACCATCCATCATATCGATTGATTGCAGATTTTGAAAAATGGCTGCTCAACAAAATTGGCCGTCACATGCACGCCGTGCTAGAATTGTAGAAGATGGAGGGAATGGTATATATTCTCTATTTTATATACATATGGAGTTATTAATTTGTCAATAAATATGTCTAATACAATCTTGAATTTTTCGTTCGCAGGTTTGATGGCAAATATAAGAAATGTACGTGGTGTTGTCAAGGGCCACAAGGCAACAAAAAAGTGGCGTGCAAGTAAACCGGGTAAACTCCCGATTCAATTCTCTACAAGACTTGGTGGCGCAGTTGGTGTTAATAGGAGATCGTTTATTGATGAAATAGTTATTCAAATGCGACAACATGCTCCACTTGTAGGAGTCGAAACATGGTCCAAAGTTCCAAACGGTGAGAAGGAGAATATTGTAGAGAAAGTGCTGGTAAGAATTATTATTTTTTCAAGTTATACATAAGCAACACAATCTGCTTATGTACTGGTCATAGGCAACTAGTGAGAGGTCTTCGTGACTTAAATAAGGCTCTTAAGTTTGGCCATGGTGTGATATTGTAACTTGTAAGGTCACCCATCGAATCAGCACTACTTTAAACCAAGAGAAATATTTTCTCTGTAATTCTAAATCTTGCAAGTTCTTATAAGCCATGGTCTTTCTGGATATCTTGAGGCACCGCTCGTCCTTCACAGTCTCTGAATAAGCCATGGTCCTTCACAGTTTCTGAATTTAGATGGTTGCTAAATTTAAAATCTGCTTATGTATTTTGGTAAAGAAAATTCATTAGTGATGGTATGAATTCCTATTTTTTCTAATACAGGATCATTGGGACTTGAAAGATGATGAAAGTATCAAACAAAAGATATTAAAAATTGCTAGTCAAAGGTACAAAACTTGGCGCTCCAACTTAGCAGCTACTTACCGAGCATATGCAACTGATGAAGAACGCCTCAATCACAAGCCTGAAGAGCTCAGTATGAACGATTGGAAGCATCTCATTTACTATTTTGGTACAGAAAAATTTAAGGTACGATTGAAACAATTAATGGGTAATGGTACCTGAGTTGAATAAATTGATTATTTCTGCTGAAATGAGTGAGAAATGATTTTGAATAGTTAATATTAATGAATCTCCAGATTTATATATATGTCTATTTCTACTTGTAAGTTGACCTTTAATAGGTTTAAACACAATTGTAGTTACCCTCATCTTTTTTCTTTTGCTTGCTTTTCTAGTTTGACTTGTGTAATCCTATGAAGAGAGCTTGCAAAAACAGAATTAATTTAAAAATACACTGTATCAATACTATTCTAATAATATTGCTTGTAACTAATTAGAATACATTAATCTGCTCATATTTTCCCCCAATTTTACAATAGTTTTGCAAGCTAACTTTCTCTATTTATATATTATAGAAGAAGAGTGAAACAAATTCAGCCAATCGGGGAAAAAGAAAGTTCAATCACAGTTGTGGGAGCAAGTCCTTCTCTCAAATGAGTTATGAAAATGTATGTACTATTATTCAATTATCTGATTAAATATTCGTTGCTATTGGTTGTGTGCCTTGAATAACCACTACTTGTGGTTCATCTTAAAAATTTTCAATGATAGCGTGATGAAGATACACAAGAGGAGCCTAATGACCTAAATTTGTGGTTAATAACTCATACCAAGGATGGCAAATGGCTTGATGCAGCATTGAAAGAATTATATGTAAGTACATATAGTATATATTATAGTTACCATTTTTTTTTTGAAGGTTGACCCGTCTCAGTAAAATACAAGAGGTATAAAATGGTGGAATTTAGTCAACAATTGTATTGATAATAAGAAGTTCAAAAATACAAGAGATTCAATAGAAGTTACAATATATTACTGAGAAGCCCAATCCATCTGTAGAAATAAAAATTACAAGTTTCATAGTTTTATTTTTTGTTAAAACTTGATTATTTTCAATTTTCATAGTGTATGCTATATATATATATACACTTTTTCTAAATGTACCTCAACTTCTATTATTAGGATAATGTGCAGGCCACCATTGGAGAGAGAGAGAATGTGACAGGAGAACTCTTGTCTCCTGTTGAACAAAATGAAATATTTCAGGATGTTGTTGGCAATGGGTCAGGCTATTTGCATGGTCGTGGCTACATGGCCAAATCGACCAATTCAAATGAACGCACGAATGAACAACTCAAGGAGTGTCTGGAGATCAATGAAAACCTTACTGCCAGAATGGAGGAGGTTCAAGAGAGTAATGCCGAACTCAGAGCTGAGCTTGCAGAAGAACGTGCCACACGGGAAAGACAACTAAAGGCAATGGAAGAAAGTATTCGTCAACGTGTGCATCAGGAGATCATGGCTGCGTTTAAACCAAAAATGTGAGGTAAAAAAAATCAATCTGTTAGATTTAACTGAACAGTAATGTCTGAATTGTTGTGTATGAGAACTATTATTTAATCTTTTTTTTTCTTTTTTTTTTCGTGATGAGAACTGTTATGGATTTGTTAGGATTTTTCTGAGTTGTTGTCTGAGTTGTTGTGTACGAGAACAGTAATGTATGAATTGATGTGGATTTGTCTAGATTTTTCTGAGTCTGCAGAGGTAATTTTGGGTAAAAAAAATCAGAGGTAAACTTAGGATATTTTTTAGAATTACATAGGTCTGTTGTGGAGATTCTTGACAAAATACTCACCGTCGTGTTGGAAAATCTGCTATATGCTCAACGAAAACTTCACCAAAACAATTTGCTAATTTTTGCTCTGTACAACTTCTTCACTTAACTCTACTCATTATAGAAATATTTAACTATAGAAAGTACTATTTCTCGAGTGCCAGTTGGTTTTTTTTTTCTAATTTGAGTAGTATTATATGTTCAGTTATCTTCTATTTTTAACGACAAAAATATTTAACTACAGAAATATTTAACTATATATATAATATTGAATTATGCATATGATATATATAATTTAATTGACATTTGAGAACAGAGACAAAAAAAAGGATAAAACAGAAAAAGTTTGTAAAAATAATTATTTATCCAGAGAAACCTTTTTGAAGCCACCATTTGTTGCAATAGTATTAATAACCTTTTTTGGTGGACAATACTATAATTTCTCAGGCGCCACTTGCTTCTATTCTAATTTTGGTTGTATATGTTCAGTTACGTTCTATTTTTAACAAAGTAGTGCGCTATAAAGAACGGTTAAAACTTGAAACCCCCGACCTCTTTGTTAACTATTACACAGAATTAACCAATTTACCGGCGTTTCTCCCTCTTCCCAAATCTCCTTCCCAATCACTGGCTGACAGTTGCGCTCCCCTTCCGCTCATCACCTTTCGTGCATCGCTTTCCTTCACAAAGCCGGGTCGTCACACAATCAAATTTGTTCGCTTCTTCTGAAGAATCGCTTCCAACAGTGAGAATCTGCACTAAAACGTCAAGAATCAGTTAAAAATTGCTAACCGGGTAACTCGGTCCAAAATTGACTCGCTGGCGGCTGTTTCCGGTTCGAATCGGCCGATGCCAATTTGAATCGACCAATTTATCCTTCTATGCCCACCGCTGCATCCCCTCTGCTGCACCTCTGATCAGTAAGCTTATTTAAATTAGATTTCTATTAATTAAGTTTCTCAATTATGGTAGGTTATTTATAAATTAATTTGTTTCTGCATACCTCTGCTTGCGCTTCTGATCAACGTCTCACTATAGTTTTTTTTTGTACATATATTGCAATTATTTGCAAATTGCTTTTTTTTTCTTTTTTGCATTACGCATTACAATAATTGGGAGGTTATCTTCTACTTCTCCATTTGAGTTATTTTCGAACAAAGCTGGTCGAAAGAAATAGACAGAGCAGCTCAGAAATAACAGCCATGAATTACTAAGGATTCCTTATTGCAGGAAAATATATTTGCGGTACATGAAGTACTTGACATATTGCAAAAATTTACTTTTTATGTTGAAAATGCTAAAAAAACTTGAGTGGTGCATAAAAAAAAGTTTACTTAAATTAGCGGTTAACATTGTAAAAAAATTAGCATCTCTGATGAAAAGTTTGTTAAAAATGAAAAGCATCACCATGAGAACAAAACAGAATTAACGAGAATTTATTAAGAAATCAAGGTGCATTTTTTTTTCAGCAACATATTTTACGGTTGCAATAACAATTAATATAGTAGCAAAAATATATTTTCGGGAAACCAATCATTGGTTGCAATAAAATTAGTGGGTTGCAATAAATAATATTTATTACAGTCAATTAGTTTAAAAACAATATTATAAATCTATTGCATCTAATTTGTATTTGGTTACAATTACCCAAAAAAGTTGAAATTTTTACGGTGAACGAGCCATCAATTTTGGGCCACTTTGTTCCACCTACAGCTGGGCCTACACACCCTCCAAGCTACCTTCTCAATTAAATTAGACTTGGCAACGAAAAATAACTGGTTGCAATATATTTTTTCGGGCAACACTTAAATTTAGTTGCAATAATAAATATTTCATTGCAAGAAATATATTCTAATATAACTAATTAGTTTGGTAGCAATATTATTAATATAATGCAACCAATTATTTTTGGTGACAGTATAATGCATTGTTATAGAAAATAACAAAAAATAGAGTAAAATTTACAACACCATCCCATGACACGTCATCGGCAGAAACATTGCCACGAAAAACAATGGTTGCAGTAATTGTTATATTGGTAGCAATAGCTATTTTCGGGCAACAATCACAATTGGTTGCAACAACAATTATTTTGTTGCAATAAATATATTCTATTACAACTAAATAATTTAGTAGCAATATTATTAATTTATTGCAACAAATTAGTTTATTAGTTGCAATGTGGTGTTGCAAAAGACCAAATTTGGTGTAGTGCAAATTAATTAAACATCCAAAATAATATATTCCAATTCAACATATGCATATAATGCAAAACATCTAAATTAATTATACATCCATACACAAAATATGTTGTTCATATAGTTTTAGCAAATAAACAACAAATCACAGCACACTAATTAGCATATATATGATCAGCTGGACATGCATTTACTACCAAAAGATATTAATTAAACCTATCCAAATACTCATAGGTCACACACATTGGGGGCTGAGGTATATTGATTACTAATAAGAAAAAACATCCTTCTTGTACTTACTGATACTAGTATTGCATCACTAGTGCTGAAAATATCCACAGCTAGCTAGCTGGCTAGTACAACTATATAGCCCTCGTACAACAAACTTTTCATCAATAACGGTCAAACATCATGTTTAAAAATATCCATTTCTGTTCGCTATAACCCGAAACCTCCGCTGTTCGAAACTTCAATTTACATGCGATACAATCGTATTGATACGAACAAGTGACACCTAATTATAGTGCCTAAAATTTCTCAATTTCCCTTTACCAAACATGAGACACTAAGTCACTCTTCTTACCATGGTATCAAACCTCCAAAATTTAACCTCAACCATCTTGCGATCTCATTTGTCAAGTGTTTCAACCAACGGGACTGGAACTAGAGTGTTTTGCTATTCTTCATAATAACCATCACACAACTACAACAAATAGTTGATCAATTGACATATAACTAGCTAGCTAGATTATGATCTTTACTTAATGTAAACATCAAATTAAAAATCAACAAAAGCACTATGTATTTGAAAACTTGTACAAGATTGAAGTTGTACTATTACACGCTTTGTCAACTTTGGACAACTCTCTATGATCCAATTTTGCATTTCAAAATATGAATAAGAACACAGGAAAACAGTGAGAACCATCAAGTTTTCAAATTTGGGGTGTTTTTTCAACAGCTCCTTTAGTAAGAGATCCTACACATGTTTTGAAATAATAATAATAATATTTGTATACAATTAAACACAAGTCAGAATAACCTATGTATAGAATTACATTAATTAATTATATTGTAAAAATGATACGATTGAGATATATATGTGCTCATACATGGCATAGATGGCATCTGAGGTAAAATTCCAGAATGTGAACATCCTTAATCTTGTGAAGTAAAGAAGTGATCCCCTCCACGGTAGGTTGGGCACTAGAATCCCTGGCATTGATGTTGAGGAGGGGTAAAGAGGTCTACATATTGTTCCACCTCTTCGCCAACACGCATATACACACCGCCTCGCCGGTCTCAAGCAGCCCTAAGATTTTGAGAAGTATATCATCGAACAAAGTACTTGTAAAGTAGCTGATTATAGGAAAGAGAAACTAGTGAGAAGAGAGCTAGAAGAGGTGATCGATCACAGCACACTAAACGAAGGAAGGAGAAGAGTGCTGGAGTAACTTTAATTTGATTAGACAGCCATCTCGATCAGAAATTAAACTTTTTCAAGTAAAGCACGATTTGAATTTATATCCAACCATTGTATGTAAAGTAGCACGAATATTAAATCACACAATTACAGATCAAACAGTCAAGTTGTAAACTACAAAATTTCATAAACTTTTGGCTGGATTCTATTTCTTTAATATATATAATTTTTTAAATTAATGTCATCGACTTATGCTTGAACCAATGGCGATCACTGTGTGGTTAGTTCGTCTTCTCACTATTTTTAGTATCAAAGCTGTCAGCTCGCCAGTGATTAAACCAATGGTGATCACTGTGTGATGCAATTTTTGTGTTCAGTAATTAATTAGTAATTGAACCGTCTGATCTGCAATTTTGATATTTAATATTCAAAGTGTATTCCAAATAATAGTATGCTTTAAATCTCACTTTATATTTTTCCAATATTAGTATGCTTTTGTGAAAATATTTTCTAATTTTTACAGATATCATATGCACTTTTAATTGAGCTCTGTAAAGCTTTCAAATAATGTTCAATTAATAAATGTATTGCTTGAATTATAATAAAACAGGTTGCATATTTAAAAGTTGTTAAACCAACGAAAATTAACTCGAATAATTA
>JARJHM010001297.1:0-40630 GCA_033356055.1 Carex pumila | reverse complement strand
AAGTCTGATTACAAAACAAATCCTACATGAAATAAAAAAAACAGTAAAATAAAAACAGTGTGCACTATGGTTGAAAGCTAGCATCATAGCATCTAATTCTAGTGCAATCTTGTCTCAATGTGTACCCTTGCCCAGTTAGCTTAATGGGGTCCCTGTACCGCTTCTCTGTTAACATACCGGATTGTGATTCTTTCCTCCAAAGTCCTTACAAGTCTGATGCATCGTTCCACCGGTTGTACCGATTCTTTCCTCTCAATCATGTCAGTCCTCCACGATTTGTTCCCACCGTCAGGCTCCTCTGTGCACGAGATGAGATGCGTTGTAGTTCCCACCCCTCATGCCAAGGTTCATTAAGTGCCCCAATTTGTGTGCCATCTCACTTGCACCATAAGGTATCGGTTTCAATTTTTGGATCTCCTTCCATAGTGGACTTGAATCTGTTGCGTTTTTCACTGCCCAAAACCACCCCGTGAGTAGTACTGTGCTCTTATCACCTGCACCCAGGGTTTGTCAGCATTGGATATATGCGAGTTGCCACACCACGTTGAGTAGCAATGCTTGATTGAAAACCCGAAAATATCAGATCCCCAACCCTCCCTCATCAATTGCTGCACAAATCTTATGCCAAGCAATGAGTGCGATGTACCCGAAAATACCTTTCATGGCCCTCAACCAACCTAGCTTGTAAGAGACCACTGTGTTTGTTTGGCCTGTCACCATCAAGTCATCTGCATATAGAACATGCGTGATTTGTGGGGTGGATGCTGCTAGTTTGATTCCTTTGAGCCTGCCTTGACTTACCTACAAATTAAACAATTTCGTTAGAAACTCCTTGACTTACCTGCATCCTTGTCGTAGGACTCATATTGGGGTTATAAATCCTTGTCCACAGCTGGTTGCACACAGCCCACAATCCATCCCACCATTTGATCTGGAAATCCATACAGATAAAGGACCGAGCGAAGATACAAGTCACAACAATAAAAAAAATAAAAAGCAGAGGTCAGGTAACAACAAATTATCTTTGCAATCGTCAAAAAGAAAATCAATACTATATTATGAACATAGCATATTTCGTTTAGTGAATGTAACTAAGAACAGAATCAAACAAAAAACAAAGAGTTCAGAAGCTCGATTGAATTAAATATAAACATTATTCCTTCTTTTTTTTTTCTTTTTTTTTTTGAACTGCTACAAACATTATTCCTGTGTGTACTTCTGATGATGACACCAATTTCCACAGAAAACTACAATAGGACACTCAAGACCAAACCGAAAACTCGTGCTTTTGATAACGATTTTCCAATGTTATTCTGCCCCGGAATCTTGGATAAGGAGGGCGCATATAATTTTTCCGGTTTGCAGAAGACATAAAGCCACCTCTCGATGAAACTTGTGTATTGTAATTGGGAGATGATTCCGCATCTGCATACAAATTTTTCATTGAGATTAAGTCACTGGAAAGTTCAAGTTTAGGGAATCCTGTAGAACAATCAGTTTCGATAATTTTAGATGAAGGGATGAAAGTCAAGTACTTACTGATACCATTAGTACGATGTACCAAGTTCGCATTCAGGATATTTCCTCTCTCATCATTTGTACGCTGAAAGAATAAACAAAAAACATTGCATTATTTGGAAACAAGGCATGCAAGATTTGTACGACGAAAAATAATCCTCGAACAAGGCATACAAGATTTGGAAATTAACCATACCACCCAGGATAAAAGTATTCGGGTGGTTGAGGCTGTCAAACAAACTCTTCACAATAGACAATCTAAACAAAAGGGGTTGGCCAATAGTTAATAGATGTGTTCTATGCAAGGCACAAAGTGAATTGATCAAACACATGATGGAGGACTGCATCTTCTCCAAAGCAGTATACTGATAGCACAATTTTGTATATGGAGGGAACGATGCAACATAACATTTACAGAGGAAAGCAAAGAGGTTAAAGATACCAAAGAAGTATTATGGCAACTGCAATACATCTCAGAAAGAAGAGCAACAATGAACAGGGAGTGATTGTCCAAGCCACAAATCCAACATTTTACTGTTTTCCTGCAATTTTTACTTTTTTACCCTTTTGTATTTCATTTTTTGTTTTCTTATTTCTTATTGTTTTGTATTTTAATTACTCAATCTGTTTTTAGTAGACTTCATTTTCGCTTTTATGTAGTTACATCACCAATGTAACAGAACATTCTATTTTAATTAAATATGGGCTAGACCCCTAGTTTTCTTCAAAAAAAAAAAAAAATCCATTATGGGTGCAGAGGTTGACACTGTCTTAGATTTTACAATGGTGCAAGAATGTTAAATATTTTAAGATTATTTTCTACTTGGCATCATGACATATGGAGCTTAATCAATGCTCTAAACAAAATTTGGGCCAGTACCTCAGGTTCTTTTTGAAGTTTAGTGGAAAAGATCCACTAAAAGATATATTTATAAGAAAGAGTTATTTACCAGTACTTCAGGTTCAAGTTAATAAAATAAAGATGCAATGAATCTCAAGTAATAAACACCTAATGCGTATCAAGTAGAGTGCATATCCTCTAATATATCTCATATTTTGCATGACAGATGTGTCCGGTGCCTATTCGGGGATAGCGCAGGGGGGCAGTATTATTTATGCTTTGAGATTCGTGCAGAACGTATTTGAACGGTTGAGATTTTCCAAAAAGTCACGCAATTCCTCTGAGATATCTCAGAGGATGTAAATTCTATCTAGTATGAAGTAAAGAAAAACTGATCTAAAGCAACCATTTAATTTCCTTACATATGTCTCAAGGAATAGAGCTGGTTTTGTCTCCACTATACAATCAACAGAAGCAGTTGAGATGTGTTCATTTAATACATTCATTGAAGAAGAATCACAAATTGGAGAAAGTTGTCCGTATTTGGCTGGAATATCACCTATAATTTGGAATAACAAAAGAAACTTAGCTCAGTCAGATAAACATATAAACGGGTTCAACAAAAGACAAGGAAAATATTAATATACAGCACCTTCAATTATTTTGTTCTCAAAAGGGTTTGGCTCTGATGATCCCAAATCAACAACATGAAGCCCACTATTTGTACAGAGAGACATGTTCCTTACCATCGGATGAACTAAAGCCTGAAATTCAAAAGAGAACATTAATTTAGACATGAGGTATAATGATACAATTCTGTGCATCTCTGCACACATTAAAGAGTTAATGGCAGAAGGTTGATATTATAATTAGTTGGTACACATATCTGCACAACCCCCCTCCCCCATTCAATATATTTCTCTCAACATTTGCATGCTGAAAGAATAAACAAAGATATTTTCTCAAAGAAAAAACAAAGACAATTATATTTATGTTGTTACTAATTGGATTCAAAATGTTGACTTCTTCATCCATTCAAACCTCAAACCAAATAAGTGAAGTCAATCTGTAAAGAATACAGTGAAATTATAAACGAAACAAGACAACTTGTAAATATATGATGCCAGAAACGATGGTAAAATCTGGCAAATGAAAAGAAGATATAATGAATGCACCTGTTGAGGCTGACTACTGTTGTTCAAAGCATTGTATTTAGCGTGAAATTCATCAGCACACTGTGTTGCATGCTCAACCATGGAATCCCACTCTTTGCCAGATTCTGACTTAATACAAAGTATCTAAAAAATATAAAAGAGAGAAGAGAGGAAAATGAGTATTACCATCCATGAAATCAGAAAGCAATAATTATCAACAAACGAATACGAAAAAAGAATGATCACCAGATCTGCATCAGCATGTACCTTTCACTACCACTACACATATGAACTAGTATAACTCGTTCACCTTATTGTACCTATGCAATATAAGTACTTAATAGGGGAAAGTATCCTCCCAGGTACTGTAAAAGATTCTCCTCACTTTACGGTTTGAGATTAACTCCCAGTCGCTTTGAGATTCGGGGTAGCATAGGGGGTAGTATTGTTGGGCTTTGATATTCGTGCCAAGTTAAAAATAACGGTCCAGATTAACTAATTGTAAAAGATTCCCTATGACAGTACCAGGGAGGATCTGAATTCACTTAATAGTGGGTACTGGAATTGCACCATTATGCACTGGTACGGGCTCTGTTCAGCTCCCAGTACTAGAACCACTTCTCAGATTCGCATGTGTAACAAAAAAACTATGGGCATGTATTCTAACCTCACGAAGTGCAGCTTCATCATTGTAATAAAATTTGAGGAAGTCCTCCACTGTGTTGATATTTTTCTTTTGGAGGAGAGAAGCACGATCTTTTCCAACTTTCTTGAGACTTTGTACTTTGTGTGTCAGCTTTAGTCGGTCCGGTTTTTGAGAGGCTACAGAATAAACAACATCAAATCAGCAAGTATAAAAAATGCAAGGATATAATTTACCCTCCAGTATCAACATATACCAACTTAAAACATGTGTAGTATGTTCGTGATTTGTGGTCGTCAAATGCAAATTGGACTTTACATGCTGGTACTGGTAAAACATGTTAGGAGCATAAACTAAGATAGTTGGAACATCTGTTACTAGTACCATGCCAATTACCAACGACACTATCATTAATAATGATCAATAAAACACAATGAAAATCATTCTTTACCTTTCATGCGGCGGTCTTTTACCCGAAAAGGTTCGCTTACACCCTCTTGAACTCTTTCCCCATTGAAATAACCCTCTTCTCCGTCACTCACAACCATAACCCCTAGCCGAAATCCGCTCTTTGTCCAGCTTGAATTATCATTAAAAACAATGTTTTCAAAAGTACCAACCCCATTTTCAAGCTGAATAATGCAGCTACGACCTGTCAAAATAGGCCCCTTTCTTTCCCTTTCTTTTAACACACTCTGATTAAACTCACCCCTGCTCAAAGTTTCCCCTTCAATTTCCAAGAATTCGGCATTAAGCACTGTGACTCTGACTTTGGCAGAAGAAAGAAAGTTGTCAGGAGATATGATTGACTGAGTGCACTTGTCATTTAATGCTACTTTTATGGGGTACCCATTGTCATCTCTCACTAGGTTGGTTGTGAAGGAGGGGTTTCGGACCTTGTTGATGAACTGTAGCCTGTACTGAGGTTGCATGTTTGGATTTGGCAGCACCCTTTAAGAGAAATTATAAATCCATAATTACTTAAAGGAGCCAGAATCCAAAAGAAAAACAGCTTCAATGTTGTTGTAATTTTTACGGCCGGGCATCATCGGAAAACCATAAAATACTTCCCCCAAAGTTTTAATAAAAAAGGTGAATAAGTGATTTTCACAAAATTAGAGTTAATGATGAGGGTGTGTTGATTTCAGTCATTTTCACAAAATTCTATTTGGAGTCCATTGTACAATTGGGTGTTGAGATAAAGAGTAAATAATAGCTCACTGTGAAGGTAAATTGATGAAGGTAGATATTTCCTGAAGCCATTCTCCAAGGTGTTTCCCAGACTGTTAAAATTAAAATAAAGTTGGCATTAAATAAACCTCAGTAAACTCACATCAATTTGAGAAACTAAAGTTTAACAGTCAAATAAATAAGCAATTAAGCCAAATAGAATTGCCCCCAATATACCCAAAATTGTGCAATAAAATTGAAGCGTAAGCAAACATAGACTACAATCACTCTTCACGTGCGAGTTAACCACCAGTAAAAGTAAAACCAATGATAAATAACAATAAAACAAATAAATCCTTACAATATTTCTCATTTTCTCCTTAATAGACTTGCAAATTTCTCTCCTAGTAAACAACAGAAAAAGTTAAAAGCTATATATTACAAGGAAAAGGACCGTAAGTAATTGAACTATTAAGAGAGAGATTAAGATAGAGAAGAGTAAACTGACCGCAGGAAGTTATTGGGAGGTGGAACGGCGCGGCTGCTGTTCTTTTTGTTGGGACCCATGACGGTTTTTTACAACTGAAGAAGATGAACATGGAAGAGAGACTTATATAGAGGCGCAGAGGATTTCGGATCTCCGTAACTCAATTTTTGGTTTTAGATCTGAACCGTCAGATTCGAATCGGACGCTCCACCGCGAACCGGTTGACCCGAATTTGAATCGGACGGTCTGAAGCTAAACTCAAAACTTGGGTTACTTTAGAGGATCCGGACCCAGCCCAGAGGGAATTCCCAGCAAATTTCCCTTTTTTGTTGTTTATTTAACGAAATGAGAGGAAATTCCCTTTATCACTAACAAACAAGTAACATCGAAGACTTTTGGTCTTTTTGCTTTGTAAGTTAGTCCAGATGTTACACTCGTCCATTTAATTAAATTATGATTATGATATAATTTGAGAATTTCCCATCAATTTTCCAGCAAATTTCCCAACAAATTTTCCTTATTCTTTTTAAACAAGTAACAACGAAGACTTTTTTACTTTTTTAATCATTCAGTCAAGAAATTTCATGTATACCCCTCAAAAATCTTGAACTAGCGTACTTTCCCCTCTAAAGTTCATAATATCATATTACCCTTCCAAAGTTCAAAAACTAACAAATTTACCCAATTTATTGATTTTTCTATTAAAACTTATTTTAAATTTATCAATAACCCATTTTACCCTTTATTAAAAATTAAAAATCATCCCTTCCCTTCTCTCTCTCTCTCTCTCTCTCTCTAAAAATCCGCAGGCCATCGGTATTGTGGTTGCATTGTCCGAGATGCGTGTTATTCTCAATCTCACCGTCGATGTCCTCCAGAAGTTCCTTGCGTATTCACAATTGGGTAAACTTGTGAGTTTTTGAATTTTAGAAGGGTAAATATAATATTATCAATTTTAGAGGAGAAAATACGTAATTTTAAGATTTGTGAGGGGGATAAATGATATTCACCCTTGAAAATTATATTTTCAAATGTACAATGCCCATTTTCATGCCGAATAGTATGACAATAATATGCCAAAATAGGGGCCTTCCCTTCCCTTTCCCTTAACAAGCTCTGATTAATCTCACTAGCTATTGCTCTAATTTATTGCATAATTATGAAGCAATAAACTCCCAATATATTGGGCTAACAATTGTAGCAACATCTCTTTTTATTTGTTCAATTAAAATTCTATGGTATCGATAGATCCTTGAAAAAAATAAAAAAAGTCTCACAACTATCTGCACAATACAACCATCCATTCATTTCAACAAATTTTCATAACTATTTCGGAACATACCAAAAAAATAATTTATGGGTTTCCATATAAAAATAATTCATCTCTCATAATTATGTGACAACCGAATATACGCTTATTCCACAAAAATCCATGCAACCTGTTTAGCAAAAACATATATATCAGCACTATTATAATATCACGTTCAAAAATTTAGACTCCAAATACTTATTCAACAAAAAAAAAATTTAGTTGTTCAAAAAAATTAGATCTTAGTCACTCATCAAAAGTATATCTCAATCTCAACCATTAATTAGTGATTTTGATTGTATGCATCGGTTTCATGTAATCAAACATATAGAAATCTAAATTAAGATAAAAACATACCCGTTTCAATGCCATACATAATTTGAGAGCCACATATTTTTCCACCTATTTTTCACTGGATCGCGCTTTCCTTCTTCCTGATGCAGAGAGGAACTGTTTCTCATTTTTCTTCTCTCCTGAGGAACCTAAGGAGTCAACAAGATTATTTTGAACCTGAGGAGTCAACAAGATTTTTATGAAGCTATAGATTTATGTAATAATCAAGTAGTTAAGTAAAATATATTTGAAGTTTGTTGTTTTCTGGAGCAGTCATCTTGAACGGAACAAATGTGGAATCGGTTTAAATGACAAGTCAATATGTTTCAATTTGGTTCTAACCAAGGTGAGTGTTATTCGTATGATTAAGCTTATTAAGTTTTGTGGGATAAATTATATCAACCATTATGGATGGGCATAAATGCTCAAAATGGTTAATATCAATTTAAATTAAATTGCGGACACCCTAACTTTACTATCCATACAGTCCGAGCTGACGGGTTTTTGCTCATTAGAATGGATCTTGATGAATCTGAATTTTCCACTATAAAAAAGAGTTATTTCAATTCATATTCTTCAAGATAGCCGCCTCCCATATTTGAAAACGCATTAATTTGCAACTTTTAATAACTTCCATTGTTGAGTGAACTATAACTTCAATGTCTTCTCAACACACTCAAATCTACTTAACTTATCTTCTTGGAGATAGTTTAGTATCTAGGATTTAGTTCTAGAGCCTTCCCATCCTAGCTAGTGTGGTCCGCTTGTAGGGCATGAATGAGTGCACTAGCTCGAGCGTTTCAGCTCAATACACTTAAAGCTGTGTGACGATCCTCTACGTAGGACTTGCTAGCTACGACCTTTAGGCCCAACCTGTACACGAAGTTGGCCGTGATAGCCCACATGATTTGGAATCACGAGTCACTAGTTGTATCCTTTCTTTCATGTAATAGTAAATAGGCGCCAATGAGGTTGCTTTGCCCTGGAGACGTAGGCATTTTAGTCAAACTCTGTTATCATCATGTGTGTCAAATTTATCTAAACTCTTCTCTATTTACTTTATTTTGTACATACTGTTTGACTTGTTAGTTTAGAGGGTTGATTTAAAAACGTAAAAGTTTTTGAAACTCCCTTAAAACCCCCTCTAAGTGCCATTAGAGACTATAGTTGGGTTGTTCTTTGTTTGATTGGATCATAGTGCACTTGTCAGTTTGACTAGATTTGCAAATCATATATTAATTGAATTTTACAGTTTTCTTGTCTTGAAATATTGTGCAAGTCCATGACTATAGAGAATACAATACACACATCAAGGATGAATGAATAATTACAATATTTATCAATCATGCAGTCATGAAGCACTGGGCATTGGACATCAGAAGCATCATCTCAAGATTATGATTAATAATCTGTAAAATTGATAAAATAAGCTTGAGATTGACCTAAGGTATATTGTTGCAACGGTCCAGGAACCGTTGCAATGGATAAAATAAATCATTAATCCATTGCACAACTGATTAATTCAGGATAACATACACCATGATATTCTGAAACGATTGGCACCCTAGAATTTCCAGAGACCAACCGTTATGGGACTGTTACCACGATCCATCTACCGTTAGGGTTAACGACATCCAAAAGTTGGCCAATCGTTATCACGGTCCATGAACCATTATAACGATTTAGACCAAATTACTTCATTTTGATCAGCTCACTATAAATAGAAACAAAATCTGGATTTGGATTATCACTTTAGTCGCCACTAACTTCAAAACACAAATTCTTAGATCTAGAAAAAGCCGTTGTAGGTTGTGCACTTGAACTTCAATATCCATATTCAATCTCAAGCTTATTCAACAAATACACAAACTCTTAGAGTGATCTTGCGAGATCAAACCTTTACACTTATTCCTTTTGAGCCTTTGTTGCTCACCCTTTGAGCCTTTAGTGCTCGTGAGCCATTTGCATGCTCAGAACATGTGACTTTTTAGAAATTATAAGGGTTCACCGGTTCCACCTTGTACTATTTTTCTTATTGCGTAAAGAAAGGCACACCATCTCGAAAGTTGCAGGTCCCAAAGACATAGGCGTTAGTGCTAAACTCCGTAAAAAACTCTCGTGTCAAGCAGGGGCGGAAGATAGTGCATTTGAAAGATGGCTGAGTAAACTCCAACATTTCCAAATTTTTTTAACTAGTACTTACAAATTTTACTAAAGTTTACAGTTTGCATGCCTCAGCCCCCCATGATGATTCAGAAAATTTAAAGAGGTCATATTTAAAGTAAAATCAATTTTTAATTGGTTTGGGATGGTTTCACATGACCAAAGTCAAAAGTTGTTTAATATTATAATATAGTCTATCATTCGTTTTGGGATAGTTTCGTGTGAGGTGTGACCCATCAAAATGGTTTAATATTATAATATATAAAGTCACAAGTTAAAATTGAAAAAAGACAACATACACGCGGAAACCAAAAAAATAACAAGTTATTATAAGTTTAGAAGAAAGAAAAAAGCAGTTCTAAAAATAGAAAGCAAAGAAAATAGTTTTTCGGTTAGAAAAAAAATTAAAATAAGAACGATAAAATTAGCGCTCTATTAATAATCATTCTATACATTTTTCTAAAATAGTAAATTAATTTCTGAAGTTAGAAAATTTCAAAAGAAAAAAAGATAAAATTAGCATTCTCATTGCAGGTTTTCTATATATTTCGACGTCTGTATGTTTAATTAAAATTTTCTTATAGCTAGAAGAGTCAATCTCAAGCTTTTGTCCAAGTAGTTAAGAACAAGGTGCTTCATAATAATTTCTTATGTATAATATATTAAATTTATTTATTCTTTAATTAATTTATTTCTCACTCATTTTTCTTTCTTTTGCAGAAAAGATAAAAAAATAATTATAATTGTTGGTTTAATTTGGGATGAAAATTAATTTTTAGTATCTTACTTTCAAATATAATTTTTTTCTATTCACAATGTCTGTTAAATTTTTATTTTTTGCATAAAAATTTAAAATAAATAACAAAAGATGTTTTATTTTTTCAAAGTGTAGGTCTAAATTAAAATAATATAAAAAAAATATGATGTTTGAATATACTATTTTTTTTTTTTGTTAAACATGTCATTTATTGGTGTTTGTTAATTATTGTAAGTTTTATAAAATCAAATAGTGATGAATCATATTCTTTTGTATTTTATAGTTTTTGAATTTTATTATAATATTTTTTGAGTATATGATGGTTAGTCGGTTAGCCCCCCCTATACTCAAAGTTGAGTTCCGCCCCTGGTGTTAAGTGTCTCTAATCTCTACTCTTTACTTTATTATTTATTAGTTTAGATTCAAGTTATCCTAGTTTCTGTCAAGAATAACTTATAAACACGCTAGATAATTTAAATTCGAATAAAAATTTAGAAATGTCTTATTCACCCCTTCTAAGTGTCTTTGGAACCAACAGTTCTATGACTTTTGGTTTTGTTTATATAAAATATTACTTTTCTGCTTAATAGAGCTTAATCCAGGGTTTAGGCTTAGGAAAGGTCAAACAGTCACTGTCAATCTATTTCGCCATTGTGCTATCTACTTTCTTTTGCAGAGTTCTCGTTCTGCCGATGATGAAAGCTCTACACTTACATCAAATTCTGGAATTATGAGAGGTTTACATACCCGTTGTTTAAAGATTAGAATAATTTTTAGAGAAATGTTCTTGTACTCCGAGCCATTATACTCAAATTAGTCCCCTGACCAGTTCAACTAATTTTATCCATTAAACAACAACTACCTTATCTACTCATATTAGATTAGTGGATAAGGCAGATTATTTTGTCTATTCATTTTATTTTCCTTCGTCCTTTCTCACGCTCTCCCTCTCTCTCTCTCTCTCTCTCTCTCTCTCCCTCCCTCTGCCCTGCTCCGCCTACCGATCGATTAGAGTAGAGAAGGCACGATCGATCTGATCCTCCCACTTCTTTCAGTCCGACGGAGCAGGTCGATCTCGATTTAGAGATAAAAAGAGAAATCGCAAATCCCAAATGCCGATTGGAGCTCTAGGATATTGTCAATCCAATCGAGAGATCAAGATCGATCTCAGCTCCTCCCTAGTCTCTTCCCTCACCACCAACGGTGGAGACGGAGACGGAGATGGAGGCCTAGTCTCTTCCTTGCTGATGAACTTTTGCCTTTTGTCTTCGCTGTGGAAGGGAAAGGAGACAGAGGCATAGGTCACTTGAGAAGACTAGCAAGCTCGAGGAGAAGATCAAACTCGCTATGTAAATTTGACTATGATTTGTTGATTTTAATCTTTCACCCTTATTTTTTGCTTTAATATAGTGAAAATTTCTGAATGATTTTGTACCATGCATTTATTAATTATGGAACTATATGCTTATTACACTCAGTCATTTCAAGGAATGTGATTTATTTTGCTCCAGCACAAATTAGTGAATAAATATCAATACTAGAACAAAACTGTATGGTTAATGCTAGGTAAGTCACCGGCACAAATCATTTTCTTTTTTGGGTAGGATCACCTATTAGTAACGTCTAAGCTCTGATCGGTAATTGTGATATATACAGTATGAGAAAGTAGAGAAGATTGGAGAAGGTACTTACGGGGTAGTACACAAGGCAAGGGACCGGTTCACGAACAAGCTTTTAGCATTGAAAAAGATCCAGCTGGAGTGCTTTGTCAATGGAGTCCCAAGTACTGCCATTCGTGAGATTTCTTTTTGTATGAAATACCAGTAAGCTTGATTTATAAATAAAAAACTGGAATCCTTACATTGTGTCTTAGAAATATAAGTAAAAAAAAAAAAACATAATCAGAGGCAAGTGATGCCTTGTCCACTACCTACTATTGATAATTTAAATGAAAATTAAAGCTAGTTATTTATGATTAATATTAGGTATGATCGTGAAAGTGATAGTGATGCATGCAGAAAACTTTGTCAAGTCAAAGCCGTTCTTGAGGAGGTACCATTTTCTCAATTGAATCTGATTTCTTTTATGTTACTTCATTTCTTGCCTTTTCTAATAAATATACTCTTGTGGTGACTGTCAGGGGGCCCTTGTCGAGGATACATAGGAAATTTTACAAACCTTTACAGATCCTCCAAACTGTTATTTCTTTCATAGCTTTCTATTGAAATAATGACCAGTACACTAGCAAAAACTGATCTAGAGATGTGTCAACTCAAATTTCTTTCTTCAGTAGTTCTAAAAATCACTAAATATTAAGCCTGGTGTGTACATGAAGCTTTAATGAAATTTTGCTTGGTATATACCAATTACCAGAATGGACTGAAACATTATATATACCCAGGTTGAAGTTCAATTTATTTATAACTCCTTAATTTTATATTTTTTTTATATTTATTCACTTGTTCTAAGTTTAGGTTAACAATTACTAAAATTTCATATCGGTTTCATATTTTGTAGGAATAGTCTGATTTTAAAGTGATGTGATTATCACTGGTTGCTCACTGTCAATTTGAGGAATCTAATGCTTTGACTTTTGCTTATTGATCATTATAGAGGTTGAATTTTCCATTTGAGCTTTCTATTGATGATGATGCTTTTACTTCCAGGATTACCTTGATCATTGAGGTTTAAATGTTACATCTCACTGTAAATATATTGCATATTCATTACTTGGTTGTTAGGTTTAAATGCTTGATACATGAAGATTATTCGCTTTATTATGGAGATATGAAGTGTTATTTTATCTTGAAGTTTGTATGTGTGAATGTGATATGTTAGTTAAAAACAGTGGATGTTTGTGTTGACTTGCTGAAGTTTGTTTGATATACTTGTTTAGATATAATTTTGTATTATTTAAATGCTTCATATTTATATTTTAAATGGTTGCAAACAGAGCTCTGAATGCTTCAAAATAGGCGTCAAAAGCATCTACCAAACAATGTTATATGGCTTGTTAGTATGTTATATGTCTGGAGCACAAAGGAGACTATGCTCTGGTTTCTACACAAGGTAAAATTATTTCATTTTAATTTTTGTTTACTTGCTTTAGATACTATTTTTTTGCTAATTTTGAGCTCTAGTTCATTTTAATTTTATGAAGAAATTATTCTATGTGCCTTTATCTATCCACTTATGTGTGATGACTGATGAATCCTTCAACTTTAAGGCTTTTATAAGACCTCTTGAGACAAAATAATGCACCATGTAGTTGCTTTTTCTACTTAATTTAGATAACACTTGAATTGAGTTTACCCTAGATAAAAATAATAGTTGCAACTTTAAAGGTCTAATGTGCAAAATTTTCAAAGTGGAGAGGCCTAAGGTTTAATTCAAGTACCACTCTAACTGACATAAGTTTGTGCAATTGGTCTGTTGAAGAGCTTGTTTTAATTAGATTAAGTGTGTTTGATCTTTTACAATTCAATGTGCTGACCTAAGCATATAAAGAATACACCCTTTATACCTTATGTTTACATAGTTTACCGTTGCATCTGGTAACAAATTATTTGAAGTTGTTGTTACAGTTTTTTACTCATCAACTACTTTCAGACCTCTAATTACTTTTTTGCTTTTTTCTTCTTTTTTTTGGTGCAGATGGCAGAAAGGCTGTTCGATTTTGTGATAGCATGGACCGTGATGTTTGCATAAGTCAACTTTACAAACTTCATCTGACTATAATTCTAGCACATGTATTTAGACAATATATTTAAGGCATGAGGATGAATAAAACTTAGTTTTGTTTCAGTATAGTGTTTTATTTCAATAATGTAGTGGAATTGTATGCTTCTTTGAGATTTATATGTTTAAAAAAGATAATAACTTTGATTTATACGGAGTGTTTTATTTCATATGTGAGATTTATATGTAGTGTATTATTTCATATTTGGAATTGTATGCTTATATGAGATTTGTATGTAGTGCTGTATTTTATATGTGAGATTTATATGTTTAAAAAAAAATAATAATTTTCATTTGAGTTTTAAAAGCTTGAACATAGTAGTTTAAATGGTAGACAGGTTTAAATGTTTCAGAAGCTGCATTCCAAGAGGCGTACGAACCTTCTACAAAGTCGTCGACTCATCGTAGTCAAAAGTGTCAGCTGTAAATAATAAAAAAAAAAATCTCAAAAGTGTCAACTGTAAACAATAAAAAAAAATTTATATTGTCAGCTGTAAAAAAAAATTATATTTGAGGTTTAAATGTTTCAACGTAATAGATTAAATGGTAGAAATTATATGTTTAAATGATTGAGAATTGAAAGTGTTCAGAGGCTTAACTTAAACTTAAAAAAAAATGACGACTTAAAAATAACTTAAAAATATTTCTTCATGGATCTTATTTGAAAGAAAAAATTGAGTATAAAATGTACGTATTTTTAGATTTGCAAAATTCATCACAGATTGTCGGAAAAATTGACAAGAATAATCAGAGAAAAATAAATAAGAGTGAGTGAAATGAATTTTTCCTTTTTTGGCTTGAAGACAAAAGTAATTGGAAGTTAAAAAGTATTCAGATTTAGAATTTAAATGCTTGTATATAGAGTTTTAAAAACTTGCGAGTAACATTGTAAATAGTTATAAACAGAGCTTTAAATGCTTGAATATGAGTGATTAAAAAGAAAGTTAGACATTAATTACTTGGGGGACTCATTTGGGGATTTTGTTTGGAGTACAATTATCAGACTCCTAGTTTTTAAATGAATTTTAGGAGATCTTTTATATTTACAATCAAGCATTATTTTAAAATGGATGTAAGTCTACGGTCATTTCAATGCAAAAAAGAGAAAAGATTCTTATGAATGTTTACAAGATCTCTCCTGATTTATATATAAATAATGTGGTACTGTTATCAATTGATGAGATTATAATTAGTTGAGATTAATTACTACGATTTAATACTATCAATTTCCACAGTAATGCGTGGGCAATTGACTATTTATCTTTAATGTAAGAAATATTTCAATTGTGGTTACGTATAATTTTTTATTTTCTACAAAATATAAGAAAACCATAAATTAATGTTTAGCAAAAATTATAGAAATATTTTTGTGACAATATATTTGGAGTTGGAAATGTAATTCGTGTGTTTGATTTTTTAAATAGGTACTCCTTAATTCCAAACTTTTTTTTGTTCATTAAATATAAAAAGCCAACGGCATACACCATATATATTGGATTATTATATCAATATACGGTAACATTTTTTTCTATTGTAGAATTGTAAGAAAAAATAAACATTTTTTTTTTCTATTGTAGAATCATAATAAGAATACTGTATACCTCGAATTATGAATTTATAAAAGTAATACAAAAACGATAATAAATTTAATAAACAAAATTTGAGGAATAATTAACTTGACTCTAATATATGTTATGCTTTATGCATTAGAAATAGCTCTGCTTATAAGTCAAGTTCGAATTGAGAACAACTTGGATTCAACTCGCAAACTCATGAGTTGAGTCCGAGTTGTTAATCCAATTCTGAGTCAGAAATTCCAATTTAAAATTAACTCACGAGCAACTCGAGTCGAGGTGAGTCGACTCGTGACTCATAATGTAGTATATAGTAAGACAATCTAATTTAATTTTAATCAAAAAAAAATGTTACATAGTTTATCAAAATAATACATAATTAAAGACAGTACATAATGAGACAATAGCCAATACATAATTAAAAATTACAAAAATATCAAAATAGTACATAATTAAAAATTACCAAATAGATAAGATTTAGTCATTTGAGAAGCGACGATTCTTTTTTTTTTTTAGTTTCAAGCAGCAATACATATTATGGGAAACATGTATAAGGTTTGGAGACGCAAAAATTATGAATATATGAATTAGGATTTGGTACATGTGAGTCCAACTAAGTTGATTCCAAACCGAGTTGCATGAGGGTAACTTGGATTCGACTCATAATTCAACCGAGTCAGTTTCAACTCAAGTTATTAGCGAGTTGAATCCGAATTGATTTCGAACTGAGTTTCGAATCGTGAGCTTTTTGTGCACCCCTAATTAGAAGTAACAGCATATATACATAAAAAAATATTGTTAGCATAGAAAGATTTTGAACGGGATTAATATTATACACCGTATAATTAAATTAGACTTATCAGAAACAAGATGGTATAATTTAGTGCTGTTTGGAATGTATTGAAAAAAAAAAAAATGGAATTCCCAGTAAATTTCCCTGAATTTCCCAGTCAATTTCCCTTTTTTGTTTTTGTTTTTTCGTTTTTTTTTTTTGTAATGTCGGCATACGGAACTTCCGCATTCTCGTGGGCTCTATATACGCTGTGACGCGTTGCGCTCGTTTGACTGTTTGTGACACCGCGGAAAGTGCATAGGGGTGCTTCTTGGTTTGGTTCGGTTTGGTCGAAACCGAAACAAAATAGACAAATTAAAATTTTATGAGAAAATGTTTCTGTCCACTGGATTTTGTCCCATTTGTCCACAACCTTATTCATTTCCATGTAACTGTCTTTTTACAGTATACAAGATTCAATTGAAAATTTACAGTATTATTTGAAAATTTTACAGTATATGAGATTCAATTTTACAGTATACAAGATTCGATTGTAAATTTTATTGTGTAAAAGATTCAATTTTATAGTATACAAGATTCAATTTTACAGTATACAAGATTTAATTTTACAGTATACAAGATTCAACCCAGTGCAGATGCTAATAATTAACTCTAACTGTCAATAACTTCCTATAACTGTAATTTCCAAAAGTACAGTTTGAAAGTACATTTATTCTGTCCTGTTGTGCAACTTGCAATCTTTTTCTAACTATCATGGGACCACTTCAAATAGTTGCTGGATGTTTTGTGATTAACTGATATATTTTATGTGATATATTGTATCATTATACAGCATGTAGAAGTAATTTTACAGTATTCGTGCAAGTCAAAGCTGTGAACAAATGGTGGACAAAAAACTGTGGACAATTAGACGCTTCCAAATTTTATTCAGTTTTTTTAAAAATAGGACCAAACCAACTGAATTAAAGTTATTAACTGATTAAAATTGAATCAAAATAAATTTCAGTTTGTTGGTGAATCAAATAAATCGAAATATATTAATTTGTGGCATATATAATTGTAACTTTTTTAATCAAATTGAAAGTGCGAAAATCAGTTATCTAATTGGAAGGAAATATTTTTTATTTTTCAGATCTAACATATATAATTCATAATTCTAACTCTTTTAATCTCACTATCGATCGAAGTCCTTTAAAAACAAATTACAACCCAATTTATTCTACACCATATCACCATCTTCACGAGCAGAGGCCCAGAACTCAGAAACCAAGAGACACTCTTGATCGAACAAAATTAACGAAACAAGAAAAGATGCCAATTTTAAAAATAGCACTCTATTATCAATTTCCTTCTCAATCCATTAGTGCAGCCATTTCCAAACCGTTTTTACTTGCGGGAGATGCTTCTAAATTTCAAGATATTTAGCTCTTTGTGTTAACGGGTTTCGGGTATGATCAAAGGTCAAATTCTATATGGCACTTATTAACAGCTTCCTGTAAAAGAAAACTTTTAGAAGCCATGACTAGAGAAAGCGCAAGGTTATTGACATCTTCGGTCGGTTTGGTTAAATTAGATTTTAGAAAATAAGAACCAAACCAAACAAAAAACACCTAATAACACTTAAATTTGAACTGAACCGGATCAATTAAACCGAACAAACCGAACCACTTGAACCAAACTTTTCCGGTTCGGTTAAAAAAAAAACCGAACCATTTGAACACCCCTAAAAGTGAATTTCCATGATGATATAATTTGAGAATTTCCCAACAAATTTCTCAGCGAATTTCTCAACAAACTTCTCAGGAGAAAAAACCTAATAAGACTCCAGGCTTCACCAACAACCCTATATATTTTGAAAACAATAGATAGACGTACTTATTTCAAAATAAAAGAAAGAAAGAGATAGACTGAAGAAGTAGAGCTGTAGAGATGGCCATGGATCCCAACAACAACAACCAGCCTCCTCTCCCCGGAAACCACACAATCCTTCGGTCAGTTCCACTCTTCTATTCTCTCTCTTAATCTCTCTTAATAATTCAATTACTTGGAGACCTTTTGGTTGTCATAACTTTTTTACCTTTTTCTGTTGTTTACTAGGGGTGATTCTCGCAAGCACGTTGACGAGATGAAGAGAGTTGTAAGAATTTCCTTTCTGTTGTTTCCATGGATTTGTTTTATTGTTATTTATCCTTTGTTTTACTTTTACTGGTGGTTAATTCTCACGTGAAGAGTGATTTTAGTCTCTGTTTGCTTAAGCTTCAATTTTATTTGTCCTAATTAATTTTCTTATTTGTTTGTATCAGTATGTAGTCCCTAGACCCGTTACTCTCATGGACATCTCTGCTTTAGTTTCTGAAATTGATTTGAGTCTATTGACTATTGAGGTTTATGTAAATGTAATGCCAACTTTATTTTAATTTTAACAGCTTGAGTTCGTTAAAGACTGGCAATGGTTTCAGGAAGCGTTTCGCTGCAACAATTTACCTCCACGGTGAGCTATTATTTACTCTTTATCTCAACACCCAATTGTATACAATGGACTCCAAATAGACCTATCAGTAGTTTGTGATTTTACTTAAATCAACATATAAACCCTCATCATCGACTTTAATTTTGTGAAAATTACTTATAATTCACCTTTTTTTTTCCAATGATGCATGCCTGTCAAAAATTACCATATGATTCAGAACTTTTTTCCTTTATTGTTTTTGTCTCTTGTAAGTAATTATGGATTTCAAAATTCTCTTGAAGGGTGCTGCCATATCCAAACATGCAACCTCCATACGTGCTACAGTTCTTCAAGGAGGTACGGAACTCCACCTTCACATCTGACCTAGTAAGAGACAAGATTGGAGACCCCATGAAAGTAGCAATATACGACACGTCCACTCAGTCTATCATATCTCGTGATAACTCTCTCTCTTTTGCCAAAGTCAAAATCGCTGTGCTTGATGCTGAATTATGGAAAAACATAATAAATTGGAGCACAGGTGAGTTTAATCAGAGCGTGTTAAGTGAAAGGGAAAGAAAGGGGTCTCTTTTGACAGGTCGTAGTCTTATTATTCAGCTTGAAAATGGGGTTGGTACTTTTCAAGACATCGTTTTTAATGATAATTCAAGCTGGACAAAGAGCGGATTTCGGCTAGGGGTTATGGTTGTGAATGACAGAGAAGAGGGTGCTTTCAATGGGGAAAGAGTTCTAGAGGGTGTGAGCGAACCTTTTCGGGTAAAAGACCGCCGAGGAAAAGGTAAATAATGTTTTGCATTGTGTATTATTGATCATTATTGATGATAGTGTAGTTGGTAACTGGCATGGTGCTAGTAACAGATGTTCCAGGTATCTTAGTCTATGCTCGTAGCATGTTTTACCAGTACCAGCTTGTAAAGTCCGAATTATATTATACAACCAAAATTCATGAACGTAAATATTTTAGTGCAATTACGTAAGTTTTAAGTTGGTATATGTTGGAACTTGCTGATTTGATGTTGTTTATTCTGTAGCAACTCAAAAGCCGGACCGGCTGGAGCTGACACACTGCGTACGATTTATAAAGAAAATTGGAAAAGATCGTACTTCTCTCCTCCAAGTGAAAGGGATAAACACAGTGGATAATTTCCTCTGGTGGTATTACAATAAGGAATCTGAGCTTCGTGAGGTTAGAATACTTGCCTGTAGTTTTTATGTTACACTTGCAAATCTCAGAATGATTATAGTTCTGGCAGCTGAACTGATTCAGTACCAGTACGAAATGTTACAATTCCAGTGCCCACTTATAAGTACTTATATTGCATTGGTACAATAAGTTGCATCAATTATACTAGTTCATATTCGTTCCAGACCTGACTAATATATTGGTAGTGGTACTGAAAGGTACATGCTGATTCAGATCTGGTGCCTACCGCATTATACTGGTGCCAAAACCAGGATTTAAGGTTTTGATGATTCTTTTTTCATATTCGTTTGTTAATAATTTTTTCTTTCTGATTCCATGGATGGTAATACTCATTTTTCATTTCTTTCTCTTTCATATTTTGTAGACAATTGGTATTAAGTCAGAATCTAGCAAAGAGTGGGAGTCTATGATTGAGCATGTGCTGCCTTGTGCCAGTGAATATCATGCTAAACGGAATGCCTCGAACAACAGTAGTCAGCCTTGGCAGGTGCGTTCATTATATCTTTATTTTATTGGCCAGATATTACAATCATTTATGGCCGATTATATCTTGATTTTATTAATATTCATTGTATGATTATACCTCATGTCTAAATTAATGTTGTGTTTTGAATTTCAGACTTTAGTTCATCCAATGGAAGGGAAGTGTGGGCATTTTGTTGTCGGTTCGGGATCATCAGAGCCAAACCCTTATGAGAATGTTAGAATTGAAGGTGCCATATTTATCTGACTGAGCTAATAAATTTCTTTTGTTATTATTAATTACAAGTTCTATGCCAGAAATTTACGAGAGGTACGGGCAGCATGTTGAGACACAAAAGTACTTGCCTTTCATCCCTAATGATGGTGGTAAGCACTTGACTTTCATCCCTTCGTCTAAAATTATAGAAACTGATTGTTCTGCATGATTATCTCAAATTTCTAATGTGCTGGTTGCCCATATGCCTATAAGTAAACAAAATGTTGTGCGCCTCTTGCAGGAATCCCTCAATCTGATCCATTCTTGTCCATAGACGACTATGATTTAGGAGGCGAGTTGTTTGTCAATTCGACTCCCAATTACGGTAGCGGTGGCAGTGGTAATTATGATGGCATTTATGGTAGCGGTGGCGGTGGCAGTGGCAATTACGGTGGTGGTGACAATGGTAGTGGCAGTGGTAATTGATTCAGTTGAGGTTTCTTTTTTTAATAATCTGACAGAAGCTATCAGTGTTTAATGTTTGAGTGAGTCTATGCTACTATGCATATTACAGATTGGTCCATAATATGGATCAATATTTTATTTTTCAAAATTATAATGGTCAATCTGAACTGTTCAACATGATTTCCATATAAATATGTACTTGCCAAACAAATTTTATATTTTTTAGAATTCTTTTACTATTTTTAAGATAGATAGAAAATCACTTGATCTGAAAATTCTGGTAAGTATATATAATGAATGACATGCTATAGTATTGAGAATTCATAACTGTTTACTTGTTTATTTTTGGATTATGTACTTGTGTTTAATTTATTATTTCTTCTACTATAGATATTTAGATATATATAAAGTTTCGGCAACAGATGAATAATAAACTTTATATTTCCTATCATAAACCTTGTAGATTAATAATTAAGTTGTAACAAATACAAGTTAGAGAATTCTTTCTATAATTTATAGGAGATTAAAAGATTATTTGCATATATAATTATAGATATTCGTTTATTTCATCTTCATTAATTAGTACTGATCAATGCATTCCTTTCTAAATTGGTTACTACCAATTATGATTAAAGTTTCTGGTTTTATAAGCTCTAGACTGTAACTAAATTTTACACAGGGAATGTTACCTCTCACTCGTTGCACTTTTATATGGGTTTTAGGTAATGAAGAAGAATGATTCAAGCAAGGATAAGAGTGAGATTAAGCAAGAAGATTTATGGTTGATAAATTGTCACGTGTTGTTTTGTTTTGTTTTTATGATTCAATAATTGATATATTGAGTAGGAATGGCACTACTTGTGTTAATAGCCATATCAATTATGGTCGTTTGTTGAACTCATTTCATTATAAAATAAATGAGATTTTATTTATATTGTTATTAATAATTTATGTGATATAAATACACCTTACATAGAAATACATAGAGGGTTGTTTCGGAGTGTGACAACTAAAGTTGAAAATAACAATTTATATGCATATTAACCATAGAGTAACTGCGTATTAAGATCTTGTCTTTAGAAATTTAAAAATAACAATTCATATGCGAATTTTTATTTTTATTTTAATTTAATATCCAACCATGATAAACGTACTCTCAGATATGGATAGCGCTCAAAGTAAATTAGAAATTCCGAATCAAATTATGTCTAGATTTCTTAAGTATTCCACTAAATATCAGTTTAATGATTTGATTTCACCAGTCATTAGTTCACTAATATTAAGGTACTATTTTGGTCAAATGTATACTTTAATTTAACGATCATTTAATTAATTATATTAATCATGGCCCAATATACATTCCTTATTCATCACCAATTATAATGAGAGAGACAAATAGTTTCAGACCTAACTATTAAATAGTTATTATATATATTTTTCTTCTCATCTGTCTTTACGAGGCTCATTAAATTCATAATTCTTCAATTACTTCATCGATCAAAGAAAGAGAATAATACATATGAAGATTAATACCAAACAACTAAAATTGCATACGTACAGAAGATTGAATTTCTTAAAATCATTCTCTTTTAATGCATTATTATATATGCACTTTAGAAATTATCAATAATAAGATTAGGGATATTTTTTTAAGAAGCTGATAATTAACCCCGCACCTCTCACTCTCCATTTATCCTCACAGAAACTTCTAAAATAATAATGAGGGGACCGCTCAATCATATATAAACTGCTAGTGTTTAATTTGAAGCATCAAAGTATTTATGTTGAATTCAAAAAAGTATTAATCACTACGCAATGCTCTCTATTTATAAAAGAATAAATCAATCCATCATTTATTCTCCCACTATTTTTTTTTGTATCATCTCCGCACAACTGGGGACAATTAAATAAATAATCACTCCATCCAATAATAAATACTTTCCATTTATTCCCGTACAAAATTTTCTTTTCTTTTGGTATCATCCCCACACAACTGGACACTATTAGATAAACAATTCCCACATCCAATAATAAATACTTCTCAAACATAATCATAAATACTTGTTAGAAACAATGATAAATATTTTCTTGAACATAAATAAACAAATAAACATTTATTTGTAAATATTTTAATTGCAAATTTTAGTAAAACATCTAGATTAGATGAATATTTTATGTTACATCAATAAATGCTTGACGATACAAAAATGAATATTTTGTTTTTGAACTTGTCAATAAGTAATGTTTCACCAAATCAATATATCTTCATTTCAGAGATAATGATAAATATTTCTTAGAAACAATGATAAATACTTCGTTGAACATTAATAAATACATAATTATTTATTAGTGGGGATTGTTAGTAAAGAAAAGTATAATTAATGTGGGGATAAATGAAAATTATTAGCGGAATTAATGGGGGGAGGGATAAAAGCCAGTTAATTTTGAGAGAGAGTGTGCCGGGATAAATGTGTGTGTGTGTGTGGGGGGGGGGGGGGGGGGGGGCATGATATAATTATTCATTTTTTTAGGGGATATTTCAAAAAATTAGGGATATTTTTTTGAGGAATATTATTAGCCACGATTATTTTAAAGGTATTGTTTTACAAACACGAGTAACAAATAAGAAATCATAGACATGAAAATTTCGATAATAGAGTAAAATTAAAAGTTTTTTAATATCCATACTTCCAGAATCAATTCTGAAGATTTAGGAATTCGGGACGGAGGAAAATTTTGGACCATTTATATATACTAGTGTTGTAAAAAACCATCTTAATGGCTTATTATATGCCTGCTGTCTAATCGTTAATGGCAATCAAACCATTATGAATACACTTATCGGAAGTCTATTAGTAAATTTTTCCGATTAATCGGCCAACTATTCTCGATTATTCTCAATTATTCTGTTTATTCTCATTTGATCGTTTGTTTATTTTCTTTTATTCCTATTTTTTTTTAGAGAAATGTTCCTGTACCCCGAGCCATCAAACCCGAGCCCGTCCCCGAACTGGTTTAACTGGGTTTAATCATCCACTAATAACGGTAATTTATTAATTTTTCATTAATTAACGAATTATTGTTTTAATGCATTGCAGTTTTACATTGATTGCTTTAAATGTTAGCTTTGCATGCTTTTGTCTTGCGCTTTAATTTCGTGGACAGTCTGTTACAAACAGTTGTAATCACCAATCCCCGAATTAGTCCCCCTAGATTGTTAACAGTCATCTATTCATTAATTAACTACTTACTTGAACGTACTTTAAAGTACAATTTAAACCCAGTTAGCTCGGGGACGCGATGGGGGATTGGTTCTAATTTTAATTATGCAAATTAACAGCTTTTTATATTTAATAACTAAAATACAGTCTCCATTTTGAACAAGTAATCCATTAAATGAAGATTTTTCAATGTTTGTAAACACAAGTTTATATGCTTTAAAATATATTTGAAGAATAAGTTTTAAATGTATTTGTAAACACAGGTTTATATATTTGTAACACAGATTTTTTAATTTTTGTAAACACTAGTTTATATGCTTTAAAATGTGTTTGTAAACACAGGTTTATATGCTTTACACACAGGTTTATATGCTTTAAAATGTTATTTTCTTGCCAGTATATATTGGTTTACTTGCACAGGTTTATATGCTTTACACACAGGTTTATATGCTTTAAAATGTTGTTTTCTTGCCAGTATATATTGGTTTACTTGCACAGGTTTATATGCTTTAAAATGCTGTTTTCTTGCCAGTATATATTGGTTTACTTGCACAGGTTTATATGCTTTAAAATGTTGTTTTCTTGCCAATATATATTGGTTTACTTGCACAGGTTTATATGTTTTACACACAGGTTTATATTGTTTTGTAAACAATTGTTATTTAATAGAGTTTTACATGCTTAGAAATTGGCATTGTTAAGACAAGTTCTAAATTTATGATTGTTTCGAAGTAGTAATTTTATTGTTATTTAACAGAGGTTTGCATGCTTAGAAATTGTAATTGTTGGGGTTTTGACTAACATAAAATAATTGATGAGGCTGCTAACAATTGTTGTTTCAAACCAGTAGTTTCATTGTTATTTAATAGAGCTTTGCTTGCTTAGAACTAGTAGTTTTGACTAACATAAAATTCAGAGCTGTAAACATTTTGGTGGGGGACACGCTCGGGTATTGGTGCAAATTTAGAGCTTTAAATTTTATGCTCGGGGACGAATTCGGGGATTCGTTTTTACTTTAAAAAATGAAAAATTAACTCATTTACAATGAAAGTTAAACACTTGAACGTAGTTGTTTAAACGCTTTCCTTTATATGTTTAAATTATCCGATTGTTTCACTGTATTTGGTGGTGCCTTTGTTAATTTTTTTAACAGAGCGTTTTTCTCTTCATGCAGCAAAATTATGTATAATAAAGAAAGATTGATACTGTTATTGCGCTGTATAAAGTAAAACTTGATATTTTTATCGCCGACATTCTAGAAGGTTGGGGGACGTGTGCGGGTACTTTGTTTGGGGTACAATTATCAGCTTCTTTTTTTTTATTCCAGTGATTATTTATTTTTACATTACTTTTTTTGTGACTGTATGATAATAAGTTTCATAAACATATATTGCAGTTTTATTTGTGCTTCGATATACATCCAATTTCTTTATATATATTTTTTCTTCTTACTTATTTTGGATTAATTGATTAATTCCTCTATTATTTATACTAGTCAAGTACCCACGCGTTGCGGTGGGAGTGATAATATTTCATTATTTTTTTATAAGATTTAACTTGTGCTAGATTCATGAAAATATTTCAATAAGAAGTTAAATATAAATCACATTAGTAACTTCTCCCCGAATCTGTAACAAAGGCTAAGGACAATACTTATGAGAAAGGGGTAGGGGTGCAAATGGGTTGGATATTATCCGACCGTATCCGAAAATTTAATACGGATATCTGATATCTGAATATCCGTGCGGATACGGATACAGATATGGTTTTAAATTTTAATTATCCGTATCTGAATAGTAGATATATATTATATAATTTAATATGTATTTTGAAAAAAATAATGTCATTCACTATTATAAAAAGCAGATATCCGTATCCGGTTAATGTATCCGTATCCATCTAATATCCGATCCGTATCCGTATTCGGAAAATAAAAACGGATACGGATATGGTTTTACCACTATCCGATCCGTATCCGATCCGTTTGCACCCCTAGAAAGGGGATCCCATGAAGAGCTAATAAAATTAACAGATTAACGACTTAATTCCTCTCTTAACGAGTATCAAAATGGAGTCAAAATCTTACAATTTGTTATATACATGTAATTAAGATGATTTAATATATATATCCAACAGTATGTATTTGTTAATTTAAATACAAATTAAAAAATTAACACTGTTTGACATTTAACAATCCTAGATGATCCCTCCTTATATTGAGAAGTTGTGATAACAAACCTTGCAATTGTCCCAAAAAGAAAGAAAAAAAAAATCCTAAAATGTGCTGACACAGAACAGTGCCTAGTCTAATAAACCCCTGAGTAAAATATAAAACCAAAGACAAAATATAAAGCAATTATATGAGCAGCATGCTTCGGACAATCCTTGTGTCATTTCAAGGAAGGATATGTTCATCAGAACTTAGTTCACTTCCAGAGATCCCACAACCTTGTACCAGTCCTTGTCCTTTTACAAAAAGAACCCTATACATATCCCATATCATGTACCAGACTCCAAATTACAGCCAAAACTCACACAAAAAACCAGTAAAGAAATATAGGCTGCAAATAACAATTATAGTTGAAACTCTTGTTAAGACCTTGTTTTGGCAGTACCAGTTAAAAGGGTTGCCATGGAAACCTCTGCATTGAGTAAATAAAATGATCCAGTTAAAGGTGGTAGATAGAAGCATTTTAATTACAATATTCTAGTAAAATCAAACCTGTTACCTGTGTCTATGATCCCAATAATTATATCTTTTCTATAATTTTCCTTTTGTAAGTAGTGTATTAGACTGGGAATTATTGTCAAACCCAAGAAAGTCCCAGTTGCGTGTTGTGTGTTGCGAACTTACAATTAGGTGTCACACTAATTACATCTCGCACATCTGTTGACAGTGATAATAAATTTAAACAAGAAGGTTATGACATATAGAGATAAAATAAGGAAAAACACAAATTTATTATCATTATGTCTCAATTTAAAATCACAAAATATATCACAAGATACTTAAGGAAAATACAAAGATATAAACTTTCATTTGTGACAATAATTACTTGTAGCTAACTAACAGTAACTGCACACATATTGCAATTAACTTGTTACTTTGTGATGCAAAAAAAAAAGGGATGCATTGAGTGAACCTGAAAGAATTTGTGCTTGAGACTCGTTAAGCATTGCGGCAAAACCCGAGAAACCATGCTTATAGCTGTACACAATTGAACTCCCTGCTTCCTCCTTACTGTTTCATATATATAAACATAATACATTTAATCTGAACACGATGTTGTACTACATCTTAGCTGTATCCGTTTACATCAAAAAAAATATATGTTGTTTTTTAGAGTAGAACCCGTAGTTTGAATTGTATTAAATAGTCCAACAAACATTACATTGCCATCAAGGTAAAGGAATAAAGTAACTGCACATAACTTGAAAAGTAAAAGCATACATTAGGACAGTAAACTGGTAAGGCTAATGTGACCTGAAGTGGAGCAATACATTTCCTTTAACTGGTACAGATTAGGGCAATAAACTGGTAAGGCTAGACAGAAAATTTTTCCTTTAAAATTACAAGATATACGCAATTTTACCAGTATCAATTTAACATCATAAAAGACAGTATCAATTGGAATCAAACCAAAATTTGAAGAACCCAAAGCTAGGATTTTCATGTCAGGTTAGGCCACATCTAGATCCAACCTAACCTGGTCTTTTCTTAAAGATTGATTCATAAATGCACACAAAAAATTTCTGTTTTAAATGAATTTATTTATTCACACTCACTGGATCTAGGCACTCAAGTTATCATGTAAATCGCCTCTCAAACATCACCTGAACAATGGACCCTTTTTGTCAATGAATTTTGGGCGATATGGAGGAACAGGAATGACTATCTACACTCCTCAAAAATACCATCGGCGACTTCATTTCAAAGGTACTTTCATCTAATCTTCACAGAGACGGCACTGGCAACAGTAAGACGTGCCATTACTTGCCGATATAACCTGTCACAGCAATGGCTAGGAGAGGGAGGTGGGGAAGTTCAGGTTTTTCAATGCAAAACAGATGGTTCATGGTCAAGTGGCTGGCAAGGGGGAACCGGGTTTGTACTGACAAAAGAGGGCCAACTGGTAGCATACCAGTCAGCAGCTGCATTGGAATGCTGTGCTCCTCAGTCAGCATACCAGTCAGCAAAAGCTATATACACAACATAGTTATCTGTCTAAAATATATGTTTTTTAATATAATATAAAATATAAATTGTATCATAAATGTACTAAATCTCAAGCTTTTAACATATAGCATAAAGTTTGCCATTGAAAACTTGTGGTATAGAACAGTCTGTACTGGTAAACTATAAAACAGTAAAAATTACATTACTTTTTTCACGATCCGAAGTAGGCCTGGAAGATTTTTCCTGCAGATTGAAGTGTGACAAAATGCCCATCAGATAATAAATTGTTTAGATAATAATTAAACCCTAAACCCATACAGTAGAGGAAATATATCCTTGCAAAATCAGATCAAAAAATTTCCAAACTATGCAAACAACAACAAAAAAGTACAATACTCAGAAAATTGCAGCTAATTTAGTCAGCACAACCATCCGACCCTCATCAAGATTGAACATTATCGATTCAGACTATGTATTTTAATTTCCCCAAAGATCTTCACATAAGCATGTAGATATTCGACCAGCTGATCAACCCATTTATCACTCCATAAATTCTTGATCTTAACTTTCTCAAACCGCTCCCACCAGAACATTACTTTTGGTTCATCCCAATTTGACTTCTCATCAGTATCAAATGCCGTTAACTCCAATAGCTAGCATGAAGATAAATAAATTGTTTAGATGATGGATACAAAGTCCTAGATGCTGGTCATAAATGGCGTAGTTTAAAAAAAAAAAGATGTATCAATGTTCAATCAATGCATGAGACAGGGATTACATTATACTCGTGTAGCGAGAGTCTGTAGATTAGGTGACCGGAGGAAAAACCCAACCAAGTCGAAATCGTTACTCAATGACTAAAAAAATACCAAGACAAGTAATCATACACCCCAAAATATTAGAACAAAGTACTCAGGTAAGAAAATGACAAAAAAATATACCAAGACAGTATCTCTTTACAGACCCAAAATATATTAGAACAAACTACACATTATTTAAGTTAACAACATTACAAAACAATAATCATATAACAAAAAAAAATCTAACATTTGTAAGAATATGATAGAAAAATAATCCAAATAAATTAATTTATTGACAATTAAAAAATAGGAGGGGTCGGCTAGCTAGGGGTTTACCTTTGACTTCATCGTCTGGAGATCGGAGAGAGAAAGAAAGGCATATGGCAGTCTTTCGAGAGAGGCATCTGGCGGCAGCGAAGAGAGAAAAGGAAAGAGGGAAAAGGCATATGACGGCGGAGGTTTAGGATCAATGAACAAAAAGAGGTATCGAGCGCCAGCGAAGAGAGAAAAAGGAAAGAGGAAGGAGATCGGTTTAGGATTCGAAAAGAGAAAAGAGGGAGGTGATGGACGGAGGAAGAGAGAAAAGAGGATTCACGTGTAAACAGGTTGATTTGCGAGTAAGGGAGAAAGAGAAATCTGTGTGGTTTTGTATGTAGCAGATTGTTTTATAATTAATTTTAAATTTGTACACAAATGAATACATAAAACATATATATAATATCTCATATTTAATACAACAGTTTAGAGTGGTTGGATCTGTTAAATTAAAGGTTGAGATCATCTCTGGACAGATACACCATTCAGTCTCTTTTTATTCTAAAGTGCTTATGATATCATATATCTTTTTTACTAACTGATATAATTTTTTCAATTAGTACAGTATAATTATATATTAAATTAATTTGTTATTACAAATTAACTTTAGCTCAAACCTGTCTCTAACCAAACGCACCTTGTACTTTGTTTCATTTTGTTGTTAATTACATTCACTGAACACAAAATATGTTATTGTTGAGAATAAAGATAGTTAGAGGTCTAAAATAGAGAAAGGATAAAATTGTAATTTAGAAAAAATAGAAAGTTACCGTTGAAATTAACAATACAATATGTAATGAGGTTATAAATATATCCACAGGAGGGAGATTGTAATAGGAATTCATAACAAAATATTAATATCAAAGAACAAAGCTAGAATGTGATGTGTTCATCAAATGAGTTTGGTGAGCACAACTCCAAAAATATATCGAATTGGCTTCAAACAACAAATTCAAATTGTTGAAATTCATGTACTTCATTAATAATGCATTTACATGTAAAATGTTAAAAAATTTGAATTCATTTGATACAAGGTCAAACGGTCAAAAAAATTAATCTTTTATAAGTTGTTTTATATATTTATTTTTCACCATTTCTTTGACTGGTTGACCTTGTAGCAAATAAATTCAAAACTTTCAAAATTTTGCATGTATGTTTATCACTCATGAAATACATGAATTTCAACGGTTTGAATTCGTCATTTGAAGCCGATTCATTATACTTTTGAAATTGTACTCACCAAATTCTCTTGAGTATATCACACTTTAGCTTTGCTCTATCAATATTCAATATCAAATTCTCATAAATTTTTTACATGATATCAAAGCTTTGTCTTTGATATTGCAGAATCTTCGATAACCCAATAACCTTCCAAAAGCAATAATCCCAGAAAACTGAATTCTTTATGAACCAATACCAGAAAAATACCAGCAAATCAAATTCTAGGAAAATACTGCAAAAAAAAACAGAAAAATACTCATACCAAAAATACCAACAGAATAACCTAAAAATCTAATTTTTTTTTTTCATATAAAACCAGGAAAAAAAATCCCACAGCAAAATCTGCCCATATCAACAAAATACTAGAAAATTCTGTTCTTTCAAAATCAAAACCAGAAGCCTCTTTTTTCTTCCCATCAACATGGCGTTCGCCATTAAAAATCAGAACCCTAACTTTAGTGATGAGGAAAGATGCACAACTTATAAAAAACCAAGACACAATCGAGAGAGATGTTGGTTTCTTCATTTTCTTCTCCGACCGAAATGGTGGAAGGTGAACGGTGGAGGTGATCGGAGGAAAAATCCTAAGGGGGAGAGAAATTTTGCTGGTGCAGCTCTGTTGTGAATCAAACGAAGAACCTGGTGATGAGAAGAAAGAAATAGCGGATGGTAATGGGTCCGCTCAAGCAAACGGATCTAGATCCGCTCAAGTGACCGGTGCGGAGCTGGGCGCTATTTTGGCCCAATTAAGTGGGTTGCTGAACAGCTAGGGGTGAAAATGGAGCGGATTGTGCTTAAATCAGATGGATATCAGACATATCAGACGGATACGGATATGGATCCAGATCAGATTGGATATTTATTAAAATAATATAAAAAAATATTAAAGTTCATAATATTTATCTAACTATAATGGTAAATAATACAAATTTTTCATAATATATATTAAAATTTATGGTATATGTCTACTATTTGAATATGGATAATTAAAATGTAAAATTATATCAGCATTCTTATCCACATAGATATTCGGATATCGGATATCCACATCTAAGTTTTCGAATAAGGATCATCCATACCGTTTTCATCTCTATGAACAGCTCCTCGTGTTCTTCTAAAACTTCAATTTCATTTTGGCCAAACGCAGAAACGTATAGGGAACATAATATTTCACATAATATTTCTAGAAAAATCTGTGTAAGTCCAAATTCAAACCATGAAAAATATATAATACCAAATAAAAAATAAAACCAAAACGGTGAAATTAGGCATGTAATTAAGATGTACAAATTTAAGTAGTTTAGACCATGAATGCTCCCAAAATAATTTTTCCCATATAACATATTTAGTGCTCAGTGCATGTAATTAACAAAAAAATCAAACAAAAGACAGTTTAGAAGCTCAATTAATCAATCAAATACAATTAAACATAATACCTGGGCAACACCAATTTCTAGGGAAAACTAACATGACACATAAATTAATCAAAAGAAAAGACAGAATAATAATGATGAATACACAATGAAATTCATTTATTGTTTACCTTTAATTCCCTCCTTGGTATTTTACACAAATTAAAAGGTTCGCTCAAACCCTCTTGAATTCTTAACTCATTCGAATAACCCCTTGCCTGGCTTGAACTATCTTAAAAAATTATATTTTCATTAATAACAGAGTTACATAAATCTGATTACAAAACAAATCCTACATGAAATAAAACACAGTAAAATAAAAACAGTGTGCACTATCGTTGAAAGCTTGATGTACCGCTACATGGATAGTGCTCTACTACAGGTCTACAACAAATTTTGACTTACGAAATTACTACTTTGTAAAATCTGAAAAAACTAGCATCTAATTCTGGAGCAATCTTGTCTCACTGTGTACCCTTGCCCAGTTAGCTTAGTGGGGTCCCTGTACCTCTTCTCTGTTAACATACCGGATTCTGATTCTTTCCTCCAAATTGCTTGTAAGTCTGATACATCGTTCCACTGGTTGTACCGATTCTTTCCTCTCAATCATGTCAGTTCTTCATGATTTGTTCCCAATGTCATACAAATCGGCCACTGTCAGGCTCCTCTGTGCACGAGATGAGATGTGTTGTAGTTCCCACCCCTCATGCCAAGGTTCATTAATTAAGTGCCCCAATTTGTGTGCCATCTCACTTGCACCATTAGTATCAGTTCCAATTTTTGGATCTCCTTCCATATATAGTGGACTTGAATCTGTTGTGTTTTTCACCGCCCAAAACCACCCCGTGAGTAGTACTTTGCTCTTATCACCCGCACCCAAAGTTTGTCCGCATTGGATGTGAGTTGCCACACCACCTTGAGTAACAATGCTTATTTAAAAACCCGAAAATAATATCAGATCCCCAACCCTCCCTCATATATTTCTGCACAACCTTATGCCAAGCAATGAGTGCCATGTACCGATCCTTACCCACCTTGCCCCAAAGGAATTTCCATGCTATTGATGTCATTAACGTTATAGTCTGATTTGGTAGGGATGCCACCGTCATATAATAGACTGGTAATGATAGTAGCACCGATTTAAGTAAGGTCACCCTTCCCGCAAAAGAGAGCGCGCATGTTTATTTTCCAACTTGCCAACTTTGAATACATCTTTTCTATCAAGAGGTTATGTACAAAATCTTGCCACCTACTTTCAGTGCTCAGTGCTCACGATCACCCCTAAATACCTTTCATGGTCCTCAACCAACCTTGCTTGTAAGAGTTTGGTGATTGATAACTGACATTCTTCATCGCTGAGGAAGATAATTTTTAATTCATAAAGAATATTATAATATAATATATATATATAAAGAAAAAGTAATTTCATTTTTCAAAATATAGAAGAATGGTAGAATTTTTATCAATTCAAATATCCAAATATTTTTTAAATAAAACTCTCTGGGATCTTCTATGGCAATCAATACAAGGACTTTTAAAGGTGGCTTTTTTTAGGTCCAAAATTAGTCAAATTTGTAGAGAATCTAAGACAACCAGACCAAAAAAGTAATCTCTTTTGGATTGGAAATTTTTTACCGATCCAACGTTTAGATTCAATAATTTTTATCCGATCCTGTTAATTTTCAAAAATAAAAAATATTATTTCTCTTGTCCTATATTTTCTTAATAATATTTTCTATAAATAAATAGGTCTCACTAGAGAACAAAGGAACTGAGTTGGTGAATATTTCACCCCAGATTCTGGATAGGGAGATATAATTAATATTACTCAGCTTAAAATCTTTGCGTGCTAACAAATATTTTTTTTTTATGTATGCTACTTACTCTTTTTTTTTTTTGTCATGAAGTACCTTATAAATTAAAATATTTTATTTTTGTTCTTTAAAATTTTAATTTTTACAAAAAATTATACTATCAATTCCTCTCATAAAATAAAATTACAGAACATTTATTTATTCATCCCTGCTATCTCAATTTCTTCATTAATTTTCCTTTATTTTCTAAAAGGACAAGTCTGTATAGGGGCCTTATTTATTTCTGTTTATATGTTTCTCTTCATATTTTACTATTTTAGTCTGAGAATAATACCTTAAAAGTTTATACATTTGCATTGTAATCAAACAAGCTTGATCGAATTCTAGGTCAAATAAAAATCTATATTTAAAATGAAATATTATGAACATAACATATTTCATTCTTATTGAATGTAACTAACAGAAAAATCAAACAAAGAAATTAGAAATATTGCCAAATTTTTAGGAGGTGGCAAAGGGTTTGATCTAGTCAGGTCAATAAAGATTTGTGTCATTTTTGTTAGGATGAGGGAAAAATAGTAGAATGAGATAATTTTTTATTTCAATTATTTGAGGTTATGGGGTTATTTTGGGTGTCAGATTGCTAAGGTTTTTCAGGTTTTAGGCTTTTGTTAAAATTAAATTTATTTGTCTTGGTCAGGTGGCTATTGAAGTATTAATTTTGGTTTGGATCAGGTTTAGGTTATGGTTAGCAGTGTTTCAGTCTACTTCAGATTCCAATAGTGTAATTTCAGATAGTTTTTAATTAAAACTGCACAATTCAAATCAAAATTACTAAGCTAAATTATGCTCTCTTTTTTTCTGAAATTATAAATTTCAATTCGTTGACCTTGTGTGTGAAATCACGAGGGAGATAGAGACTACTTTGCATTCGTTGGAGAGGAAAATAACAGACGGAATTTCAAAACGTTTAACATTGGGCTCCTTAATTTTTGATCCAGCGCATTTTTATTGCCCAAATATCGATGCAGATCCAAAGGTTCAAATTCTGAATCACACTTAGGACCGTAATACGCGTCGTACCATAAACTCACTCTTATTCATGTGGCTACTTTACATAACACCAATTTCCACGGAAAACTACAACATGACACTTAAACCAAAACAAAAGAAAGAAAGCAAGCGTAACGCTTTTGGGCTTGCTCCAGATGAGGGGAACTAACGGTAGAGAAAGGGACGGGATGGCAAATATTGGAGATTTACTCTCTCCACAAAATAAAATCTGAGGGGAGAGTAACTCACTTACGCTAGACAGATGAAATTCGTCACCCTCAAATCGGGATGTAGACGAAGGAAAAGAGGGCCCACACGGAAATTTACTGAGTTTGCCCTTCTTTCTCGTCTCTTTAGACTTCTTCTTTTGTTTTTCATCCCAGAATCGAACTATAAGTTCTCAACTGTGGTGCTTTGTCACCTTCTCGGTAGCCTCCGTAGGTAGTGCTTTCTGTCTTAGCTAGGTAAGCTTTCAAGCAACTTTACTTTGCGTTGTTTTTTATTACTTAATCGTCATGTGCTGGTTCAAAAGCTTCATGACCGGGTTTGTAGTTAAATTGGCCCTTGGTTTTGATCTATTTGTGGAGATTGGATTTGTTAATTCATATGCTAAATGTATAAATTTTATGGATGCACACAAGTTGTTCGATGAAAGGCCCATTAAGAGACCAGTTGCTTGCAATGCCATGGTATCTGATTACATCCAAAACGGGTAAAGGAAGAAATGATAATTGATTTCATCGAATGACTAAAGGAAGAAAGGTACTTTGTAATTCATTTTTATGATGTTTCTTTATTAAAATGAACACTGGTAATTAAGAAATCACTTATTTGTACTCCTCTGTATGATTGATCTTATGTAATTTTTTTTTCCTTCTAGGCTTGATTTTATGCAATTTGTGAAAACAAGAAAAAGTTTAAAGAAGTGACAAGAGAGAAGAAGATCAAGTGTCTGATAGTAAACACCACTAAAAAAGTATAGATATCATTGCCTAAATCCAAAATTTAAGTATATTACAATTAAAAAAGTGAAATGAATCAGAACCCAATCAAAGTCCTTTGACAAAATGCCTCTGGTCTTATCTCCTCATTCAATATTTGTAATCTATATGTAATTTATTTTACAGAATGGCAACCTCAAAATTGACCAAGGAGAAAATCTCGTGGCACCTGGATGTGAAATCCTTCTCAGAAGCATTAGCATTGAAAGGCAATGATGTGTATGAGGTGGTATGCGAACATGTGCACTCTTGTAATTATTAGTGTTTTTAGCATATTGCATAATTTTCTAGTAGATAAGGATGTGCACTTAATTACGCTTGATGAATTTGATGCAGACATAGATAAGGCTTGCATTTTATAACTATTAAGCACTATTATGATGATGCAACCATTGTACCAGTTTGGTATGATTTTGTATGGTGCTGGAATTTATGTGATAGTTTTTGTAATGAAGGTATATTTTGTGAATGAACCTCTATATAATATTTATATTTATATTTATATTTATATAAAGGACTTATTTACAATTGATGCAATGTTTTCTACAAGATTTGTATGACTTATTTATAATTTATGTGATGGTTTTTCTAGAGCTTTTTGTTTTTGCATGGTACCACTGTACCAGTATGTATGGTTTTGTGGTGTATGCTTATCATGTTGTGTTTATTTGATACTTAAAAATATGTCAGAAAATAACATACTTCTGGATACTTATGATAGAGCCACAATATGATAAAATAGCATAAAACTTTGTAACCATTGTTATGGTAAAAAGAATAAATTGGTACTTGGTACAATTGAAAAGAAAAAATCAAAATGTATAATCATGTAACAGATTGTTCTGGTAAAAAGAATGGATTGGTACTTCGTACAATTGACAAAAAAAAAATCAAAATGTAAACTCATGTAGCAGGATCAATTCTATGCAAAATTAAATTATTTAGACACATAAAATAAACTGATATATTTCAGCAAGGCCAAATAACTATTCCGTTGTTGGCTTTTTATAAAAGAAAGTATCATGTTGAGGGTAAAACAGTCATGATTGATAAAAATATAAGTTACATTAGACAATTACATCACACCCTCCCTCCCTTCGTCTACATTACTGGAGCAACCGCATTAAAAGTTTTACCCTTCCTTCCCATACCCTCCCCTCCTCTCCCCTCCCTATCTTATACAATTACTGGAGCACAGCCTTAGAATCTTTTAATACAACACACCTTCGGATTTCTTCTCACAAAAAAATAAAGAAGAAAGAAAGAAAGAAAGAAAGAAAGAAAGCATCGACCATAATCTAATAAACTAAGACTCAACTCGACTCATGCATTCAAGAGTTACATACTCAACTCCGCTCATGAGCAGCCCTACATACACTCACTCTTATTCATGTGGGTACTTAACATAACACCAATCTACAGAAAACTACAACATGACACTTAAACCAAAACAAAAGAAAGGAAGTGTCAACCGTAATCTAATAAACTACGTTCCTCTTAAATGAATAGTTCATTGTAAATTAGGGACTACTTGTTAACCAGAGTTATAATAAAATGCAAACGTAACTGATCTGGTCTGACAACTTGGAGGCAGAGGGCCCCCAGAGCGGTCCCACCAGGCAGCTGTGTCTCTTGGAGTCAAAGACCTTGAAAACTGTCCATGACCATAACCGTAACCGCCACCTCCTGATGGAACTTGCGTATCGTAATTGGGATATGATTCAGCATCTGCATACAAATTTTTCATTGAGATTAAGTCACTGGAAAGTTAAGTTTAGGGAATACTGCAAGAGGCACTCACAAAATTTTATTTATTAATCTAATCAGCATATTACAAATTTGAGATAATCCTGTAGAACAATCAGTTTCTATAATTTTAGATGAAGGGATGAAAGTGAAGTACTTACTGCCAACATTAGTATGATGCACCGAGTTCCCATCCAGTATATATCTTCTCTCAACATTTGTACACTGAAAGAATAAACAAAAATATTGCATTATGGGTGCAGGGGTTGACACTGTCTCAGGTTTTATAATGGTGCAACAATGTTAAATATTTTAAGATTATTTTCTACTTGGTAACATGACAGACATATGGAGCTTAATCAATGCTCTAAACAAAATTTGGGACAGTACTTGAGGTTCAAGTTAATAAAATAAAGAATGCAATGAATCTCAAGCAATAAACACCTAATGCTTATCAAGTATGAATTAAAGAAAAGCTGATCAAAAGCAACCATTTAGTTTCCTTACGTTTTTCTCAAGGAATGGAGCTGGTTTTATCTCCACTATATGCTCAACAGAAGCAGTTGAGATGCGTTCATTTGATACATTCATTGAAGAAGAATCACAAATTGGAATATCACCTATAATTTAGAATAACAAAAGAAACTTAGCTCAGTCAGATAAAGATATAAACGCGTTCAACAAAAGACGAGGAAAATATGAATATACGACACCATCAGTTATTTTGTTCTCATATGGGTTTGGCTCTGATGATCCCGAACCGACAACACGAAGCCCACCATTTGCATAGAGAGACATGTTCCTTCGCATCGGCTGAACTAAAGCCTGAAATTCAAAAGAGAACAATAATTTAGACATGACATATAATCATCAGGTTCAAGTTTACAAAATAAAGAATGCAATGTATGTATCTCAAGCAATAATGCAAAAGCAGTTGAGGCTTAATACCCAATTAGCGTCAGGCCATTTATCAAATTGTACATACCTCTGAATTGATACCAAATTGATCTTGAAATTGGTTTGTATTTGGGTTCAAATTGTTGACTTCTTTATCCCTTGAAACCTGAAGCCAAATAAGTGAAGTAAACTTGTAGAGTATACAATGAAATTATAAACCAAACAAAACACTTTGTAAAGAATAAAATGTTAGTAAAATCAAGAAATAATCTGCCAGAAATGATGCTAAAATCTGGCAAATGAAATAAAGGTATAATGAATGCACCTGCCGAGGCTGACTACTGTTGTTTGAAGCATTGTATTTAGTGTGAAATTCATGGGCACACTGCGTCACGTGCTCAACCATAGACATCCAGACTTTGTCAGATTCTGACTTAATACCAAGTATCTAAAAAATATAAAAGCAACAAGAGGAAAATGAGTATTACCATCCATGAAATAAGAAAGCAATATTTATTAACAAACGAATACAAAAAAACAATGATCACATTCTTAAATACCGGTTTTAGTACCAGTACATTTGGTAGACACCAGATCTGCATCAGCATGTACCTTTCACTACCACTACCAATATCAATCAGGCCTGGAACAAATATGAACTAGTATAACTCGTTCACCTTATTATCCCTATGCAATATAAGTACTTATAAGTGGGTACTGGAATTGTACCATTATGTATTGGTACGGACTCTGTTCAACTCCCAGTACTAGAACCACTTCTCAGATTTGCAAGTGTAACATAAAAAGTACATGCGTGTATTCTAACCTTGCGAAGTGCATGTTCATCATTGTAATACAATTTGAGGAAGTTCTCCACTGTGTTGATGTTTTTCTTTTAGAGGAGAGAAGCACAATCTTTTCCAACTTTCTTGAGACTTTGTACTTTGTGTGTCAGCATTAGCCGGTCCGGTTTTTGAGAAGCTACAGAATAAACAACATAAAATCAGCAAGTACCAAAATACAAGGATTTAATTTACCCTCCAGTATCAACATATACCAACTTAACACGTGTAGTATGTTCGTGGTTTTTGGTCATCAAATGCAAATTGGACTTCACATGCTGGTACTAGTAAAACATGTTAGGAGCATAAACTAAGATACTTGGAACATCTCTGACTAGTACCATGCTACCAACAACACTATAATTAATAATGATTGATACAAAATAAAAATCATTCTTTACCTTCCATTCGCCGGTCTCTTACTTGAAAAGGTTTGCTCACACCCTCTTGAACTCTTTCCCCATTCAAATAACCTTCTTCTCCATCACCCTCAACCATAACACCAAGCCGAAATCCACTCTTCGTCCAACTTGAATTATCATTAAAAACAAGATTTTCAAAAGTACCAACCTCATTTTCAAGCTGAATAGTAAGACTATGACCGATCAAAATAGGCCCCTTTCCTTCCCTTCCCTTTAACACGTTCTGAACAAACTCACTTCTGCAGTTCTGCTCCAATTTACTCTGTTTTTCCAAAATTTGGCATTGAGCACAGTGATTCTGACGTTGCAAGAAGAGAGAAAGCAATCAGGAGATACTCTTGATCGAGTGCAGGAGTCGTATATTTCTGCTCTTATCGGGTCTCCATTTTTGTCTCTCACTAGTTTGGTGGA
>JARJHM010001296.1:0-40874 GCA_033356055.1 Carex pumila | reverse complement strand
TATGCATAACAAAAGCGAGTTCACAAACTACTTGTGAACTATGGTTTAGGATAGCCAAACTAAGAAATATGGCATACTTCCGTATGCTAAAAGCTGGAAGAATTTGGTGTATTAAGCAGGTTATTATACAATCCTTTTATTCAAGGAAATCACCTTTCTATGCTTACCAATCAGGGACGGAGGCCAGAAAATTGACATTTGGTGGGGAGGGGGGGGGGGGGGGGGTGGTTGGCCTCCCTTTTGATCTTTTCCCCTCTGCCTCTGCCTATGACTGATAGTTAACAATTGTTAGATGGTCTCTTGAACTTGAGGAAATAGAATATTTGTTGTGTGCTTATGTTCAATAGCAACTGTTTGTTATTTGCTTCATCTTTAACATAATTTATGTGTTCTTGGGACTTCTTTTGTAGCTCCCAGCTCTTCTGAGCCCAGGAATCACACTTGTGGTTTCTCCGCTAGTTTCTCTTATCCAGGACCAAATGATGCATTTATCACAGGTAATGTAGTCAATTACATGAATTGGGCTCTTGCTCAAATTAGGGGTCCTAATTCTGGGTAGAATTCAGGCTGGTGGGATGATTGGGTTGATAAATAAAATTATGGGTTATGTATAAGAATCGAGCTCTTGTTCAAATTAGGGGTCCTAATGGCTGGGTAGAGTTTTGGCTGGTGGGGTTGTGACCTGACGATTGGGTTGACAAATTTTCAAAATTTATTGGTTTTCCGTTCTGTCATTCTTTATGTATCGCAGAATGAAATATGTTAGCCTAATTGAAATATGCTCTTCGTCTTACTCTACGACTTACCAAAATAGGTCGAATCAGACCCAACATTATATGTCAGTGGGTCCAGACATCCTAATCCAATCTCACATTACTCACTGCTTTGGGTCAACAATGTCTAGCCTTGCTACAAGTACATTCATTGGTTTTTAAGTGAGTTTCTGACAGCACTTCATTCTGGTAAACAGGCCAACATACCAGCTCACTATCTGAGTGCAAATATGGAATGGTCACGCCAACATGATATACTTCGCGAGTTGACATCCCAAAACTGTAGTTACAAACTTCTCTTCGTAACTCCTGAAAAAATTGCCAAGTGAGTTTGATACTAGTATAACTCCATTTTAGAATGCGATGGAGTGGTAATGCCTGATATTGAACCTTCTTTTCCATGTGCAGGAGTGATGTCCTGTTGAGACACTTGGATAACTTGTATTCACAAGATTATTTGTCAAGGATAGTCATTGATGAAGCGCATTGTGTCAGCCAATGGGGCCACGATTTCAGGCCTGATTACCAGGTCAGAACCCTCTCTTTCCTTGTGTGTGTGAGTGTTCACACACACATACATGCTGGTGCTATACTGGCTTTTACCAAACCAATTTCTAAGTTACTGTTATTTTTAGCTCCATTTTCTGCATATTTCTGTTCTAGCATATAGATTAATTAAGACATTGTGTATATGGTGTTGTAGTGGATTAAAGGCTAAAAACCATTTGGCGCTGGATCACTTTATATGGTGAAACTTCTTCCAACTTTTTCTCAGAATTCTTGTATTACATCTTATATGTCTATTTAGGGCCTTGGAATCTTGAAGCAAAAGTACCCGAATACACCGGTTCTGGCCTTAACTGCTACAGCAACAGCTAGTGTGAGAGAAGATGTTGTACAAGCACTTGGTCTCAAGAATTGCATTGTTTTCAGACAGAGCTTTAACCGGCCAAATTTGTGGTATGTGTTAAAATTTGGTTAACTTTCCACAGGTTACTCTTTTTTTTTTTTTTTTTTTAATTTCAGTACTACTCAGGATCTCATCGGTGTCCTAGTGCCCTTTTCATTTCTTTTTGCAATTTGATGGCTATAAAACAAAGGTGCTTGATACATTACACAAAATTAACCTTTATTATTTTTTTCCATTTTGTTTTTGTTAATCATGTAAACCCACATTTATCGTAGAACTCGAGATAACGCTATATTTTAGTGGAGCTTATTGCAAATTGAGGGTAAAATTGTCATTTTAGTTTACAATTAAACTTTCCAACAATGCCTCGTTATTTCGATGAGATGTAAATAGAATAGCACTAAGGGATATAAATAGCATGTTGGCAACAACTAAATTTTAAATCTGTGCACCTAAAAGTAGTGTGTTGGGGGTGGGCGGGGGGGCTGCTTGAGAGGGAGGTAGAGAAGGGTGCAGTTGTTTATATTCTTTTTATTTGACTTATTTTTTAACCTGGCGTGAGGGGGTACAAAAAATTATAACTTTTTATAGGGGTAAAACCATTCTCTTCTCTTCCCCTCTATTCTCTACCATCAATGTTACCCTGATACTCCACCTAGAGTCCTGTACCTATATCGGGTGTGTATCGGCTTACGTGGCGTATCTTAATCCCTTGATACGGTCTCCGATACGGATTGACTTGTCTGGATATGTCTGGATCACCGCGCACCGCACAAATACACCAGACACCACACTGTGTGAACCACCGTGCACCGTGCCAAAACCAAATTTCTGTAGCTGCTGTGGAGAATCGAAGTGGGGATCTGTGGCATAACGCTCATACCCCTTTACCACTATACCTCTTCACATTTGTTGTTATAAAAGTACCCATTATATTTAATGTATTCTTGGCTTTAGTATTGTATTTTGATATTTAATTTATATAATACAAGTGTTGAATTAATAATATAATTAAAATAAAAAAATATAATATATAATAGGCGCATCGTATCTTTGATTTTTGAAAATTGCCGTATCCTGTACCCATATCCATGCAACATAGTCTACTATTCAAGATAACCAAGTCATGGAGTTATCCTACCCTTCCTGTCTCTATTCTCAATTGAAGCGTAGCCTTAAAAAGTTATTGTAAAAAATTCCCCTTGTTTTGCTCAGTTTATATTTTTTTGAATAAAAGTGGGTATCCCTCCACTGATTTCTATTAAGAAACCACAGGTTTAGTGGATTAGTACCAGGCTGGTACCAACACACAGAGTGTCACAAAGCCTTACTGTATCGCCAAAATTACCAATCTCAAAGTGTTGCCTTCTAACCTAAGATGATCTTACAAAACAACTAAATGAATTCAGATGCTCAGTTTATATTGTAGTTATAATTATGTTGTTTACAGGTACTCTGTAATTCCAAAAACTAAGAAGTGCATTGAAGATATGGATCAATTTATAAAAGAAACCCATAATGAAGAAACTGGCATAATTTATTGCCTCTCAAGAATAGACTGTGAGAAAGTCGCGCAGAAGTTGCAGGTTTGTTCTTTAAACTGATTGGCCTTTTCGAGATGTTATTCAAATTATGCTCCCGAGCTTCTTTTCCTAGTTATTTCTATCTTCTTTTTCTTTATACAGGATTTAGGGCATAAGGCAGAATTTTACCATGGAAGCATGGATTCCATGCAAAGGACTTATGTGCAAAATCAATGGAGCAAAGGTGAAATCAACATAATATGTGCCACTGTGGCTTTTGGAATGGGTATGTTCTCATTGTTTACTTTCAAAATCCTTATTTATATCTCGTAAGGATGTGTACTAATTTAGGTAACCACAGGTATCAACAAGCCTGATGTACGTTTTGTCATCCATCATTCGCTCCCAAAATCTATTGAAGGTTATCACCAGGTGCTACTCGGTTCGATAATTTATTGGTCTTCTATTATTTTCCTTCAAACTTCTTTTTACATTTGATTCTTTTTTTTTGTTTCTTGCAGGAATGTGGACGTGCTGGTCGAGATGGACAGCGTGCGTCTTGTATTTTGTATTATAACTACAGTGATTATGTAAGTGTACAAATGCTTCTATATTTGCTGTATCAATTTTGTATATTCTTCTCCAGCTAATGCTTTTTGATATTTATAAACTATTAAGATACGCGTGAAGCACATGCTTACACAAGGAGGTATGGAGCAAGGATTTACCAATGACCGAGTAAAGGAGAACAACACTGAAAATCTTTTGCGCATGGTATCTACTGAATAATTTGTTGTCTTTGCTAATTAGGATTATTATTATGGACAGTACTGTACATCCTGGCAATTACTGTGATTTTGTGAATTTATTAAATAGAACTTAACCGAAGAAAAGTTCATTTCTGAAGTTTTTTTCCTTTCAGGTAAGTTATTCTGAAAACAATTTCGAGTGTAGGCGGTTCCTCCAACTGTTGCATCTAGGAGAGAAGTTCAACCCCACTAATTGTAATAGGACTTGCGACAACTGCTCAAAAGTGCTCAGCTTGATCGAGAAGGATGTAACTCATATCGCGAGGCATTTGGTTGGTCATATAGCTATAGTGTATCTCAATAATTATACTTTTGTATTGCATTCTGTTGTTTATGATTTTTTTATTTCTTATTTTTACTTCTTTTAGATTGAGTTGGTTATGTGCACTAACCAGCAATACTCGTCTTCTCACATTCTTGAAGTTTATAGGGGTTCTGCGAACCAAAATGTAAGTTTTCATTTATTAATTGCACTGCATATTATAAGTTCTGCTTATTTTATTTACTTACTTCGATCATTAAAAATGGAACTAAAGGTGGTTAAATAAATTTAATTTAACCTGAACTACTGAGTCAATTTGAGTCCGGACCTGTTATTACATGTACTACATCTGAACCCCACAACCGAACTTGTAAGATTGCCACAGCATGCCAAGGTAGGTAGGTTAGTAGACAGATTGGTCACATTCTTAATTTTAGTACCTATATAATGTGCAGTTTACTCATTTCCACATTAATCTCCTTTGTGTGAATCCAAACTTTTATAGTACTTGTGTTTTGTTGTATTGAGATGTGTTTTAATTTTATTATGTAGATCAAGAAACACAAGCATGATAAGCTTGCTCTTCACGGGGCTGGTAAAACTTTTGACAAAGGAGAGATTGCGCGGGTTTTAAGGCACTTAGTCATTGAAGATATTCTGGTCGAGGAGGTGAAAAAGAATGATGTTTATGGAGCTGTTTCGTCTATCTTGAAGGTAAGTTCATGTTGTTTATCATGAATTCTTTTGTATGACCCAACATCTACCTAATTTACACCCAGAGAATCCACAGCATGCATATGTTCACAGGAAAAAGCATTCAATCAGTTTATTTATATTTATTTATTAGATGGCTATGGTGAGTTGTGAAGTTACGGCCTTGTTTTACTTCACGCCCATATCATTGTTTTCAAAGTTCAAATAGTTTCAACATGATCTCCATATTAAAAATGTGTTTGGAGACCAAATTTTACATTTTTTAGAATTTTTTTATTATTCAGATAGGTAGAAAATCCATTGATTCAGAAGATTCTGGACCATAAAAAAACAGTGGTTTTCTACTTCTCTAAAAAAATAGTATAAAAAGTTCTAATATGGATATCATATTGAATGGTTTGGATCGACTGTTTTGGACTTTGAAATTGGAGATATGGGCGTGAAATAAAACAAGGCCCTTCACAACTCACCATAGCCCATCTCTTTATTTATTTACATAGCAGTTAAAGAGAAACCATATCTATTTACTCTTGCTAATTGAGTTAAAAGATGGGTTCTTGTGCCACAAGTTACGGCAACCTCTCTTTTGCATTGATATTTCCAAATTCAAAATCCAAACTGTTGTCTTGATTAACTTGACAAGCAACGCATGCATGTTAAAATTTTTATATTCTTTTGAATTTATTTTGTACAAGTACATTGAGGCCGAAAATGAACAGATCAAGTCAATTGTTATAGGTGAATATTTGTGTGTTCATCTTTCGGTCCCTCAATCTCATACAGAACAAACTTGAAAAATTACAAACTTTGCATGCGCGCATCTCTTGTGAAGAATATCAAGATCAACATTCGGACTTCTGCGTTTGATTTTGATTTTTAAAGTACTAACTCAACGATAAAGTTGTCATTTCAAAAAATTGTCATGCTGAAGCCTTCCTTTCGAGTTAAAAAACATATAGAGCAAATATTCTACAGGCATGCTAAAAGAGAAGCAAACACCAATTTGTAAAATTTTTCTCTTAGTTTTATTCGTTTGTTCTGAACTTGCAATTTTTCATAAATGACTCCTGAACAGGTCAATAAAACTAAAGGTTCGCATTTCTACTCCAGTGGTCAACAACTTGTCTTGAGGTTTGATGTTTTTCCTTTTGGCCTTGTCACCAATGAATTCTTTCAATTTATTACATTTAAAGGTTAGAGTGAGGCTATGGTACTATGCATAGCACGGATTGGTCTGTACTATGGATCAATTATCTCCATTTTCAAAGTTCAAACAATCGATCTGAATTGTTTAACATGATCTCCAGATGAAAATGTACTTGCAAACTAAAATTTACATTTTTTACAATTTTTTTAATATTTTTTTGGATAGGAAGAAAATCACTTGATTTAAAAATTCTAGACCATTCAAAAGTAGTGATTTTCTACCTATCTAAAAAAATAGTAGAAAAATTCTAAAAAATGTAAAATTTTGTATGCAAGTACATTTTCATATGGAGATCATGTTAAACGGTTCAGATTGATTGTTTGATCTTTGAAAATGAAGATATTGATCCATAGTATGGACCAATCCGCATTATGCATAGTACCATAGCCTCACTCTAAAGGTTAAATTATAAATAACACCCTTATAATTTGGGTTGGTTATTGTTTTAGGTTTCCTGCACAAACTAAAACATCCAGAAAGGGGAACTATGAGAATACACCTGCAAAGGGCTGCTTCCAGCCCAAACCTAGTGCCAGCACGCCAGCTGAAATGACTGGTCAAGCAAAATGCAATAAGACGGTAATAATATTGATTAAACTTAATTTAAAAAAAAAAAGAGTAAACATTCAAGTTTTCAACTATAACCTCTGGAGGACTAGAAAGTTGTATGTGAAAAATTTAACCTTGAATAAAGTGAGTTTGATTTTTTATTTTATTTTTTTGTTCCTTTTTGTATAGGGAGCATCAGAAAAGATATATCAAGCTTTACGTAATCGCACCAAGACCCTTGCAAAAGAGAACAATCTACAACCTCATCACATTTTCCCGTGCGTATTCTTCTTTCACTTTAATAATAATTTTAGGGTAGCTTTTACTTCTTATATATGGTACTTCCATTTAATGGTTATGACATTTACTGTCATCTAACTTGTCCAAACAGACAAACTAAAGTTGTAGCGTCGTTCATATTTTAATGTGGTACATGTAATTTTTGGTCCAATTAATTCAACTGTTAAATATTCCAAGTCTTTTGAATGTAAAGCTAAATGACCCAAATGATGGGTGAACACATCTAAAATTTAAACTTTTTAGTTTAATAATGTTATAGAAGATGTGAAAATGTACACTACCTGTAATTTTACAGTTCAAGCTTGAATTATGTATGGCGCTGATTATTCTTGCAGTCAAGTTTTTGCAAATATGGCTTTACGTTATAAGGTTGCGTGTAAGGTCAATGCTCTTTATAGAAAAGTAATGTTGGCTCAAGGCAGATTGAGTTGAGTTGATATTTCTGCATTAAATTTGTGTAATATGGTTAATTTGTACTTTCTTTTACCTATATATAATGAGACATTTCAGGCTACTTGACATATCATTTTGAATTCAGAAATGGGGTGCTCCAAAAAATCAGTGCCAAGATGCCAATGACAAAGGAGGAGTTAATGGAGATCAACGGTGTTTCGGAGTAAGTTTTTACATCTGCTAAGCCGTTTAAGGCTTAACATACAACGTCCAAGTTCAATGTATACATATGGGAAAATAAAGAGTATTTTATATGCACATGTTTAAAATGGTAGAAGGAAGGCTATGTTGCTTTTCAAAGCATCGATCCTCCTGTGTTGTCTTTAAATGTCAACTTTTAAGATTTGAACAGTTGATCGGAGGTGCTTCATATGATCTACATATTAAATTTGAGTATGGCTAGTATAACATCAGTGTCATTTCAGCCTATATAACACCAACTCCAAAACCTATCGAATCGACTTCAAACGGTGAATCCAAATCGTTCAAACCGATCTACTTCATTAGTTGTGCATTTACATCAAAATTTATAATTTTTTGAATTTATTTAGTATCAAGTCAAGCGGTCAAATGTGTGAGTTTTTAAGTTAATTTTAATACATTCATTTTCCAACATTTTTATCACTTGATTTGATACTAAAATAAATCGAAAATATAAAGAAAATTGTATGTAAACGCATCACTCATAAAGTAAATCGGTTTGAACGGTTTGGATTAGTCGTTTGAAGTCTATTTAATTGATTTTGAAGTTAGTGTCATATGACACCGATGTTATACTAGCCGGACTCATTAAATCTTTTAGGAAACCAAGCTTAATTTTTATTTTTTATTTTTTTTACTGTGTTATCTAAATAGGGAGAAAACGTTACTACTGGATGATCTTAGAATGTTTAAAAGCAATGATCTTTTTCTTATCCAAAATGTATTCTCCTAATGTGAATAGCCTCTGTACTCCCTCACTCCATACAAAACTTGCCTAAGCTGCTGCTGCACTACTACTAACTCTTTTATCTCTAATTAAACGATGGAGAAAGCAGGGTAATTTTGGTAGCAGTATAGTTGACTTTTGTGATGCTTTGTAATAGCATCTGAGGGCATCTGAGGAACTCTCATTTTATTAGGTTATAAATTAAATTTGCGTCTATATTCGAAGTCCCTTTTATGTTTCCTTATTAACAAAAAATGCATTTTGTACTGACAAAATAAACAGTGTGAAGTTTGCTAAGTATGGACACGACGTGCTTGCAACAATTGAGAATGTTGTAAGAGACTTCTCAAATTCAAGCAGCAGGAGCACAGGCAGCGGTGACAACTCAGACCAATCCAAGAGGCGGAGGCGGGTCCCACTGGTCAGTGGCCCTAATCCCTATGAGGATGATTTTGAGGCCGCAACCGTTCAATCCAAGAAGCGTGCCACTAAAGCTGGGACCTTGGATTTGCAAAAGGAAGATGTCTGTATTGATCTTGATTTAGATGGGTGTGAGACGAACAGCGCAAAACCTAACCCTAAATCAGGTGGCAGGGTTTTGCCTCAGTGGAAGAATATGACTGGTACACAGGGTAAAGCAGCTAGTTCTGGAGCTTATTCTTTCAAGGATTATATGTTTAGGAAATAGTTGTGTACAAAGACAACAAGTCTTCATTGTTATTTAGGGTTAACGTTTTTGGCCAGGGAGGTTCATAAAAGAGAAAAGTTTGAAGTTTTCTCGCCTCCAAAATCAAATGTAATGAGCAAAAAGACTTGAATCATAAACCAAATTTGAGAATCACTGTGTGACACTAACAGAAACAAGACAGTCTTTTTTACCTGTAAATTAGTCCCTTTTGTGGGGAAGTTTCTATAGTAATGAAGCTAATTTTAAGGGTAGATGCTAGATAGCAATAAAGAGGTGTACTCAGTGCCGAAAGCTCCCACACGTTGTGGGGTTTGGAGAAGGAAATTTCTAGGCAGTCTTCCCCTTGCATTTTGCAAGGAGGTGGATGGAGGTTGATACGAACCCAGGAAGACACAAGTGGAGATACTCTACCACTGCGCCAGGCCCTCCCTTTAGATGCTAGATAGCAATAGCTGTCAGAATTGCAAAAAAAAATGTTAAAATCAGCGTTCAAGTGCATGAAGTAACTGGAAGATCAGTTCCTTCTATCACTTTTGTAACCATTCTTGTTATCATACAAGTGAACTGAATAATAACACAGCTGGTTGTTTGATAAGGTTCTGTGGCATTAGATGGGGTTAATTCTGCGAGAGATATTGAAGTTTTGATTTGTTTTAATTAAATGATTGTGTTATTTCTTCATCCCCAAAACATTAGATTTTCTATATACTGGTCACATCCATAAGAAATGTTGCTCACTTCAGCAATAAATATGTTGGTCTCAGCTAAAGTTGTCTATATCTGCAAAAAAGACTGTTAGCAACCCATTAGTTCTTGCATTTGCTCCAAAGTTTCGTTACTCCATTTGTTTTGAATTGGCCAGTTTAGTATGTGTATTGGTTAGAAACAAGGTTATAAATAGCTATTATCGCGTTACTGCAGAAAGACTACAAAAAAAGTTGTAGCTAGTTATTTAGAATTCTATTAAAAAGAAAGCGGCAGATAGCAATATAGCTTTTATGATCTGAAAAATTTACAGCGCAACTATTGTGTATCTATAGTTAGAATCCTGGTAAGAAAGGATTCATTGACAATCTTGACAATATTTTTAGATCAAGGAAAAAAATAAATGAAAATTATTGATATAGAAAAAGTTGTGGACATGTCCTTTGCGTTGTAGTTTAGTTGAACATATTGAATTACATATAATTTGAGCGTCATTTGATGGGCGTCTGGGCGATCAAAGGTCATTTATGTTGCAAATTCCAACTCATTTATGACTTCGTTCAAAAGATGGAAAAAGACGTTGCCTTGTAGTAAGCAATGTATCGAATTTATTATCTTTCATATGTTTGACATGTTGATTACATTTTAATGTTTAATTTCAAAATTGGAAATCGTTTTTGCCTTGTTTTTCTTTTTAAGTTTAGTGACTTTATTAACGATTGTATGATAACAAAAAAAAATTTATAACACGTCAATTGGCTCTCTCAAATTTAATATATGCTTTTATTCCAGATATATCTTCCTATTCTTAATTCTTCTTAAAACCTAAAATAAATCATTATATTTTCCAATTCCTACGTATGTACTCTCTGGAATGCCTACTAACATATTTGCCTTTTAGGCGATTGTCAATTTGTGAAGTTAATTTGTTGTTAATGGATGCCAATGTTTCAAAATCCATTGATATAATTTACGGCCACAGTTCCCGGAGAAAGTAAAATTCATTCTTGGTCCTACCAGTCAAATTGATAGAACATTATTGTACGCTCCTACAAAACAAATAAATATAAGTCGGTCCGTGAAAATTCGAGAAATATTCTTAGCAACCTTTGCTTCTCCATTCCCTTTTATAGGAATTCACATCCTCTCCAATATCTAATTTGAGAATCTTTTACAATTAGTAGATCTGTACCGTTCTTTTTAACTTGGCACAAATCTCAAAGCCCAAAAATTGCCTTCTATGCTAGTTCAAATTTCAAACCAACTGAGATTTAATTTTAAACTGTAAAATGAAGGTAATCCTCGATGATACTGAGAGGGTTCGAATCCCTTTTATAGGAGCCCAAGATCATAGTTTCAGTCTCAGAGTCAGGATATACAGAGAGAGATCGGTAAAATTTCCCATACCAGGTGAGTAGATATTAAATATTGCTTTACTTTGAAATGTTAGGTGTAGGGATGTAATTTATGCCGTGATGTGTTGTAATTAAATCAAATTTCACAGTTGTGGTGTGCTGGGATAAAAATAATAGAGATTGGTCATAACATGTTAGTCGTGATCAAATATTCTATATTATAACTTTTAGTTACATTTGGTCTTGTGTATTTTATCACTTTTTTTTTTGAAATTTTAAGTTTGTTCATGAAAGAAAAATCAGAAAAAAAAGTATATCGAAAATGTGAAAACATTGTAAATAATTATAAAATAAAGAAACAAATTTGCAAGAAAATATTTGTATACATAAATAAATTTATTGTTTGAATTAAAATGTTGTTCTGAATAGATGAAGGCATAAATTTTATGTTGTTTTGGTCATGTGTAGTCACGTTTGATAGCATGTTGTGTCGTGCCGTGTTCTGTGTCATGCTGTGTTATAGTGTAATTAGGTCAATTTGCGAGTCGACAATTTTTTTCAAAAGATAATCATGAAACGCAACATACGAATCACATCACGTGTGCCATACTGTTGCTTTTATTAAACTATTGCTTTTACATTTTTTTTTTCTAAATCATCACCACACAGAATTGCTTTTGAATTTTTTATTCATAAAAATTGAAAAAAAGGTAGAGAGAGAAATAGAAAGAGTGCAAGTTTTGTGATATTGATAGAAATATCGGTACATATTTTATCGATCCTAACAATTAAAACACTTAGGATAGGCATAATTTCTACCCATCCTAACTTATCTTGGATCTTCTGTGAAGACGATGCCTGAGAAGATCAAGAATTGATCTGTTGCTATTTCTGTTTTGAAGACGGTGTCACAGAAAATCTAAAATATATTATGATGGATAGAGATTTTGCCTATCCTAATTGTTTTGATTGTTAGAATCGGTAAAATATGTATCGATCTTTCTACAAATATTACAAAACTTACACTCTTTCTATTTCTCTCTCTACCTTTTTTTTCAATTTCTATAAATAAAAAATTTCCGAATTGCTTTCTGTTAGGCTACCTAAACAAATTTGGGTGCACTGTTCCTAGAACCTACTATTCTTCTGTAGGAATATGTCAACATAAACTGAAAAGGGACAATTTCCTAATACATTACAGGATGATGTGCTTTGCTGAGAAATATTATTTGAAAACCTCGGTAGATATATCTTAGTATGATGCAATTATTATTTTCAGTTAGTTTTCATGTATATTTGGCTGCGTCAAAGTTTTGGTTTATATTGTTTCATAAACATGCTTTAAAAATTAAACCAAAAAAATGAATTTTAGGAGAGGCTATGATAATTTGCAATGCACACATAGGTTCATACTATGAATTTATATTTTCGTCTTAAAAGTTTAAATAATCAATCTGAATTGTTCACATAATATTCATATAAAAATATACTTAGAGAATGAATTTTATAATTTTTATAATTTGTTTGTTATTTCTTTAGATGGGTAGAAAATTGCGTGATCTGCATTTTCTAGACCATCCGAAAGTCGTAATTTTCAACTTATCTAAAATAATAGCAAGAGAAAATCCTAAAAAAAAAAAAATGTAAAATTGGTATGTAAGTACATTTTCATATAAAATCATATTAAGCGGTTCAAATCAACTGTTTAAGAACACGTAACCTCACTCAAATTTTATAGAACTCAGCAAAACTTATTTATTATTCTTCCTCTTTCTTCCTTAATTTCTCATATCTGAATATTCTGTTTTGACTTTGAATATATTGCATCCTAGTGGAGTTACTTTTATTATGTTTGGGAAATACAATAATGCAACTTCATATTTGCAAGGAAACAAACAAAGCTGCCGACTTGTGCCAATAAAAAAGACTAAAAGAAGCAACTTTCACATAGTTGACCTTAACATGAATATTATTCAATGAAGCAACAAGCTATGCAAAGAATATATCACATATCCAACCTAATGATAACTATCTAAGTTATTATTTTTCTAATAACACAAGTGCACATTGTCAAAGGGTTTGCAATTAGTGGGATATCAGTGCACGCAAATTAATGCTAAGTTTGTTTGGGACCAACCAACCATTCATTTCTCCAATATTCTCGGTTGGTACACTATGCTATTATTTATTTGTTTAATTTGTTTTTATCTTTTTCAAATGAATTTGTTATAGAAAGTCAAATAGATTAACAAATATTATTTCATCGCTTATCAACCTTAGTCATTAATGGTTTATTCATAACCTTAGTCAAATTGTGCTCAAGAGGCCTGTAGCTGGAAATTCATAAGCTTGAATAAAAAAAAAATGAAAGGTTAGAGCAAAATATTTGCAATATTATATTCTATTCGCTTATGTCCCTGTTGCTCTCTCTCTCTCTCTCTTTTCCTAGCAGGTTCGTAACCAGAAAAGAAAAAAAATATTTTTTCTTTCTATTTTTCAAATATGGTTCAAATAACCAGAAAAGAATTATTGTTTATTTAGTGCATGCCAAACATCTATCATTCTACATCTAAAATATCATTCAAACTACATCAACATCTAACAACACAAAAAACTAAAACAATAAAAGAAACAAACCACAACCCCGCTCCCATATCTCAGAGATGCAAATCATCTATTTCTCTTTCCTCTTACCCAAGACCTATGGTGGTAGGAGTTGGAGGTGGTCCGATCGGATCTGTTCAATCTATGTCAAGATTAATGATGTTCGTGAATATATATATATATTTATATGGATCGAACGGCTCCAAATGAACATCGGACCGCCTCCATTTTCATGGAGATGACTTTATCCAGACAACGAGTAAAATGAAGGGCTGGGATTGAATTCAGAATTTCTCTACCATACTGAAGAGCTGCTCTGTGCTGCATCAAATAAATTTATTTTTATTTTGTCAAATAGGCAGAAGACATATGGCGATGGGAGTAAGAGGCGGTCCGACTGAAGCTGTTGAAATTACGTTAAAAATTTGTGCATTCATTCCAAAACTATTTGCAAATTTTGATTCAGATCAAACGGTTCCGAACAAACATCAGACAGCCTCCATTACATGACAATGACTTTATCCAGACAACGGGTTAAATGGAGGGCTGAGATTGAATTCAAATTTTCTCTAACATATTGAGGAGCTGCTCTGTGCTGCATCAGATAATTTACTTAATTTCATTTTGTTAAACATAAGACATATATACAAGTGCTTCTGCAAAAATAATTGAACACATAAAACGAAATGTACCAAAAGAATAGTATAATGTGGTGCAATAATACAAAGAAATTAATACCTGGCGGCATTCTAGAAGCTAATTGAACTCCTAATTTTTTTATTAAGATTATAATGAGGATTGATTTTAATAAAACTGCAGATGAAGAAATCTTACAATTGTATAGCGTGTCTTTACCGCCATCCATACATCAATGTGTTGACAAATTATTCAATTTAATTAATAGTGCGTCGTCCGATTTAAAAAAATAGAAAGAATCTCTGGAGGATTTATTTTTTGAATCTAATTTAATTCCTAACTGAATTTATAAAAAAGGAAAAAGAAAAAAGCAATGTAATTTGAATAGTGATAGTGGACCCCAATTAAAAAAAAATTGGAAAAATATAAATGGTGATGTGAGATTGTCATCATCCATACATCAACAAGTTGACAAATTATACATGTATAATTGAATGAAGATTTAAATTTCATTCTTCATGGTTTAATTTAGTTGTATTTTTCTCCTTTTTGTTTTTGAAACTTATATTTGATTTTGTGGAAGGATATTGATTTTTTTTTTTATTGCTTCTACATTGAAGAGAAAAGAGAAAGACAAAAAAATAATGTCAAAATATAATTTTGAAAAATTATTTTATTTATATTTTTATAAAGGAGGTGTATTCACAATTAATATTTTCTATATAATTTACACTTAATGTTTATATAATATTCAACTTGACATAAATACACAATTTTTCGTTTCTACCTTCCTTTTTTTTTATATATTTACTTTTGAAACTATATTAGGTTTATGAGTAATTTTAGGGTCAATGCAAAAAAAAAAAAAATTTCAAATAACTAATGTTAGCTGTAAGAATACGTATTGAGTTGATTAAAATGATACCTATTGCAGCTGCTTTAATTCAAATATGCAAGTTTGCATATTGCAATATTCAAGTATACATTATGTAATAGCTAAATATTAATCCTAAGTTGCACGAGAAATCATATGAAAGATATTTAATGAATGATGTTATAGAGAGAGTTTTTGACTATAGATTAATTATTTGAAATTTAATGTATATTAAGTTATTGACTATAGACTAATTTTGGGGCCAAATGCTACCAAAATTATAAATAAATGTATATTGACTATACATTAATTATAGGGGCAAATGCAAAGAAAAAATAATGTATTTTGACTATACAATAATTTTAGAGCCAAACGCTCATGAAGAAATTTCAATTAGCAATTGCTCACTGTAAAAATACGTTTTGACTTGATTAAAATGACAACTATTTGTATATGATTTAATTAAAATATATAAGTTTTCATATTACAATAATTAAACCTGCATTATGCAATAAGTAAATATGCATCTGTATGAAAAATATTTGAGAAATGATGTTATAGAAATAGTTATGTGAACTTGAATTTAAATTTGTCACGAAGTATACTCAACAAAAAAAAAAAATTGTAAGCTCAATATAAGCTGTTTTTTATACGTTCAATATATTATTCAACACAAACTATATGCATATTTAATTTTACACTTAGTAGAATAAAAAAAATCTGTATTGATGTTACAAGAAAAAAAAAAACAAATATTAGGAAGGATATATAATATATTAATGAAGATCCATGCTCCAAAAAATTAAGCATGTTGAAACAAAAAATATAACCTACTTCAAAATAAAAAAGATGCCAATTCATAATTTCCCACTGACATTAATATATCAGTTCAATATAAGTTGGATACTTGGATCAGACAATTACGTGGAGAACTGTTAATCTAACACTTAGTATTTTCCCTTTTTCAAGTTGACAAAAATATAAAAGTAAATCCTTCGACGTGTTAAAAGTCAAATACCTTAATTTGTTGATTGGGGGGTAAAAGATATTACCAAAACGCGTTTGAAAATTAATTAGCTACATAAATGACATTATCCATTAGACCATTAACACTTTAACAGGCACTATCAAGCATTTCAGATTTCTTTTTTTTTTTATTATTACTGTCATTGTCATGGCAAAGTCTAGATTTTCAGAAGGAAAAAAAATGTAGAAGACAATATTTTATAAGTATTTTGAGTAAGTGTATATTTTTAAAAATTTTATGAGAAAAAAATTGTAGAAATAGAAGCATATATTTAAAAATAAAATTAAGATGACGCGTGATTTTATAATTTTTTTGATAAAAGTGTAGAAATAACAACATATTGTTCAATTTTTTTTAGGCGTGGGTGAGAGGTAAGTGCCCCTTGCTGATTGTTGGTGTTATTCTTTTTGTTAATTTAAAAAACATAAAATTTCCTACTTACTGTTGTAGCTATGATATATCTCTCTTGAGAGGAAGATATATTTAAAAAAGTTAGTATCAACTTGCATTTAAACGGGAACTATGTGACATGTTGGATTCTGAATCAGAGAGATATGGATGCTGATACTAATACAAGTAATTTTTTCATTAACACAACAATTTTAGATAATTTAATTGTATGGACAATTTTGTCCCTACTTAGATATCTCTCTAGCCACATCCTTTAAATTATTTGCTTTCTTTATATCGATTATCTTTTATTGTTTATTTTTATTTCCATAACATAAACGTCTCTTTCAATCACTTCTTTTCTAAAGATTTGCAAACCTTAATTTTTCAATTATACAACCAACGGACTTGTAAAATTAAAAAAAAATCTAAGATGATTGTGGGACCATCAAAATCTTAATTCAATAATAAAAAAAATGTCCAAAGATATGATGATGATCTAAGTAAAAGAAGCATACAAGATAATTGCTTAATTTATAAACCAACTTCTTAAGAATATGAAGATTGACATTAATGTAAGAGAGGAACAAATCCTCAACGGAATAATAAAAAGAAAAAAAAAATATTCTCTCAAATCTTGATCTCCGAATCGGTCCTCCAACTAAACTCCTAATATATTTTTTTTCTCCAAGTTAATAAAGAAAATATTTCTTTCACCAATTTTTTTTTCTTATGATGATGATTCCCTTCTATTTTTCCGATAAAATGTGATGAATTATGTGAATCTAAAAATACGAATATTTTTTACTCGATTTTAACTTTCAAATGGGATCTATGATGATATATTTTTGAGTTTTATTTGTATCATTTTTTTTTCCCTTTTCTTGGAAACATACTATGTATAAAAACTCAATATGCTAGGTTTAAAGGCTTCATATGCTGTATATAAAGATGACACTTTGATAAGTTACGTGCAAGATTTAAATACTTTACACGAGTACTTTAAAAAGATGTAGACAAATGCTTAAATACTTGAGAAACAAATTTAAAACACCTATGAGTTTTTACTGTCAATTTTTTTTTAACAAGTTACATGTTAAGTTTAAGGATTGACACAATTATTTTGAAGGGTTATAGATAAAGATTTAAAGGCTTGAGAAAGAAAATTTAAATTGTCTATAGACTTTTATCGTAAAAATAAAATTGAAAAGCTACATGTATCATAAAAGGTTTGCCACAAATATTTTAAAGGATTATAGACTGAGGTTTAAAAGTTAAAAAGATAAAATTTAAAGTGCCTACGGACTTTTAACTGTAAAACTAAGAATAACAGCACAATTATAACTCATAATTACTTTATCATGTATTTCATTTGAAAAGAAAAATCAAGTAGAAGACGTCCGTGGTTTTATATTCACAAAATTAATCACATATCGTCAAAAAAAAATAGACGAAAGTTATCAAATAAAAAAATTGGGTGAAATAATCTTTTTTTTTACTCAGGACAAAATTAAATTAGGAGTTGAACTAGTGTCTATTTAGATTTTAGAGTCTAAAAACTTACAGATAGATGTTTAAAAACTTGCTAGTAGTGTTTTAAAGAGTTGTAAATAAAATTTGAAAGAGTTGGACAGAGATAGTTCGAAAACATTTTTAGCAATTGAGTTTGGAGGCATTTAGTTCATCTCATTAGAAAATTTGAATAACAGAGACCAATCCCCGAGATATATGGAACCGAATCGTCTCTCCTCAGAGTCACTGCAGAGTGGGTCCCATTTTAATTATAAACTCTAAACCCTTTAACAATAACCGGATCTACCTGATAGTGACTCTGGGAGCAAAAATTTTCTGCACTCCAGAGGACAGGAGATTTGATTCCAAGATACATTGCTTCAGAAATACGGGTCCATATCCTATGAGATAACTGAAATTTCAGTTATCTAAATTCATGTCATGTTTAATTCGGTGTCTATTCTATTAATTGTTGCTTTGGGCGGCAGGATTTTGAGGATCATGAGCAAATATGGAAACAAAAGAACACAAGATCCTTCACCCAAAATAGAAAAAGGGAACATATTCTAATTAATGAAGCAGAAATTGATGTACATAACTGATTAATATTATTTAGTTAGATGCAATGGTGAAAGGGGTGGCTGTGAATTATGGGGACATTTTAGTTTATTGGCTGAGCTTTTTAATATTTGAGAATTGAGATACTTAGTAGAATTTCCACCAACCCTTTAAAAAAAGGGAAAATTTCTAGTGTACCCATCTAAACTTCTAAAATAGCCAATATTTCCATAAAAACATCATAATATCCTATATCCCCATAAAAAATTCAAAAAGTTTCTTCTATCCCCTTTTATTCATTTAACATTTTATTTTTATTTTTTTTAAATTGAATGGACAAATATACCCTTGTCTCTCCCAAATGACATGTGTCATTTTAATAGCCTCAAAGTTCGAAGTTCTAAGACTGAAGACCACCGGAAGTCCTAGGTGAAATTGAAACATTTAATTTTTTGCAAAAAAAGAAGAAAGGGCCCAAAGGGGATAGGATATTCAAATAGTATATATGTACTAGGTGATACAGGTTTTCTTGATTTGAGCAGGTATTTTGTTTAATTGAATCAATCTCCTTTACGGAGCACATCGCTTTGGGTATTTGAATTTGACTTGGGTGCCGAATTGGAGGATCGGCTCATGAGATTTTGGTTACCGTTATATGAAATCAACACCAGACCCATGCATGTTTTCTGATTTTCATCAAAAAAAATTAGATATTATTTTCCTTCCCTCTGTCTTATTTGAAAATCATTATGGTTTTATTTATGATGCAAAGAATGCCTTTGAACCTGCAAGGCTGCAACACGGAAGCCTTAACGTTGTATTAATTTACTCAAATTTACTATTATTGTACGTAATAAGAGTTTGTCAGTAGAATCAAAACTTTGAGATTATTAAAATGGCACATGTCATTTGGGAGAGATGAGGGTATATTTGTCCATTCAATTTTACAAAAAATTAAATAAAAGGTTAAATGAATAAAAGGGGATGGAAGAAACTTTTTAAAATTTTAATGGGGATATAGGATATTATGATATTTTCATGGGGATATTGGCTATTTTAGAAGTTTAGATGGGTACACTAGAAATTTTCCCTTAAAAAAAATATTGATTGTTGCTTTGAGATTCGTATAGTAAAGATTTGAACATCGACATTTTCTACAAATCAACTCAATTTGAGATATCACAGGGAATGTGAATTTTGTCATAGATATCAACATGTAATCCTATACAAAATAAGTGTAAATTTTATACAAATTATTCAAATAAAAATTTTATATTTTTCCTTTTCATCTTTTGCTATTAAGTGTCCTTTCATTGTGCAAAAATTAAACATACTGTCAGTGCATATGAATTAATTTAAGAGAAGAAGAAAAATGAAGAATTAGTCAAATTATTTTCTCTGAAAAAAATATAAAAATACATAAATTAATGTATAGTCAAATTAATGCCAGCCCAAATAAAAAATCTTTGCAGATTTCCTATGGTTTGAATATAATTTCTTTACTTTTTCAGAAGTTCTTTTTATTTGCCTTTGGGCCCCTCTGATCTAATAGTTTACTTCTTTACAATTTTTAAACAAGAACCTTCTAGAAGCACCCTATGGACTTTTTATTTAAAAAAAGATGGTATAAGCTGAAAGTTGTTATAAATTTTACTAAATAAACAAATTAGGAAAGTAATGTTAGTCTGTTGTGTATCCCCTGAAAATCAGCTTAATTGGTATCGCAACAAAGAAACCTAAATACCTAGTATAGTATTTTTTTTTTCTTTTAGGGTGACTGGGTGAGATATAATTTTAATTTTTTGTAGCGTTAATTATATTTTATTAATAATTTTGAAAAAAAAAAACATAATAATAGAAGTATATTTTGGAAACATATTTTAGGACGAGGCACGCATTTATAATATTTTCAATCTTTAAGTATATTTTTTTTTATATTTTCTGAGAAAATCATATAAATATAAATATTTTTTTGAGCCAGGGGCAAATACCCTTTCTGACTCATCGTGGCTTTGCCGCTGATGCTAATTTTATAATGCATTGAAGAATTTAGATAATTCATTTCAACCTATATAATACTAACTCTAAAATCTATCAAATTAACTTCAAACGGTGAATCTAAATCGTTCAAACTAATTTACTTCATTAGTTGTGTGTTTATATGCAAAATTTATAATTTTTCGAATTTATTTAATATTAAGTCAAGCGGTCAAATGTATGAGTTTTTAAGTTAATTTTAATACATTAATTTTTTAATATTTTTACTGCTTGATTTGATACTAAAATAACTTGAAAATATAAAAAATTTATATGTAAACGCATCACTTATAATGTAAATCGGTTTGAACAGTTTGGATTAGTTGTTCGAAGTCGATTTGATAGGTTTTAGAGTTTGTGTTATATAGACTGAAATGAACACTGATGTTATTAGCCAAACTCTGCATTGAAATCTAATAATTTGGTAAGTCATTTGGAATTTTTTTTCTTCAAAATATAATATAATAATAAAAAAAAGCAAGCTCATGAAGCAGATGCCGATAGGCATAGCCAAACCATGTATAATAGTTGAAAACATTTTTAATAATTTTCCTGATTATTTTTATTTCCATTTTTTTAATAATTACGTTGAATTTGGAAAAAGTAAAGCCACGCGCTCTCTATGAATCCACTATTACTTTATTTAAAAAATTAAAAGATAATCCTCAAGTTGAAGATGTTTGGGTATATATCTTAGTTGTCTTTATTTTTTTATTTTTTTTTTAAATTTCGTCATAAATGCTAATCCAAAGTTGACCCAGAGGCAACAGACATAAATTAGTTGCTCCACACCTTTTTTTAAAAGAAACCTCCAAAATCAGACAAATAAATTTTAATGGAGCATATAACTTTAGTTTGGTCTTTTGTGATCATTTGCATATAAATTATAATGTGTGCTTGAATGTAGATTGAGCTTCTAGCTTCAAAATTTTTTGGTTGACAATATATTTTTTTTTCTGACAAATTATATTGGCAATTCATTAGTAATAACTTACTGGAGTAGAACTAGAGTGTTCTTAACTTCATCAAATTTCTTAGTGAACTCAAGTCTAAAATTCATTGAATCGGCTTCAAGTGATCAATCCGAACTGTTGAAATCCGCATACCTTATGAGTGATGTGTCTATATGTAAAATTTTTAAACATTCGAATTAAATTAGTATAAAATCAAGATATCAAAATTAAAAGTTTAATAAATTAATTTTAATGCATTCATTTTTTGAATTTTTTTTAATCACTTGACTCTATGCATTTTTTTTTTTTTACATGTAGACGCATCACTTGTAAGATATGCGAATTTCAACGGTTTAGATTCATCGTTTGAAGTCTCTTGGTGAACTTAAGAACACCCTAGTCCTTAACATAAGTTAATTAAGAAGATTAAGAAACAACGCGGGGGGGGGGGGGGGGGATCATCCAATTTTGCGATTAGTCCAAATTGGAGGTTAATTATTAGTTATTACAATTAGTCCAAATTGGATGTTAATTATTAGTTATTTATTAAAAATACCAACCATAGTTTACCAACGGATGAAAATAAAAATATATCTTTCATTGCCGGATTAATTGTGTGACGTAAGGAATGATTGTTTTAAATTGCATTTGAATTTCTTCGGTCAATTTGTGTTTCTGTTATATTTATTATTAGTCTTTTATGCACTGCAATAAATAACCACGTCCTGGGGCATTGACTTTTTTTTTTTTTTTTTAAATAAGTCTTGATTCAATCCGGATAATAGGTCTCATGGTTATTATTCTTGCTCAATTCTTCATTCAAAATCATGTTTACAATATATATTTAATTGCTTTTATTTACATTATAATTGTTTTAAAATTTTTTATTTGGTTCTGAAAAATAATATATAATCCAGAATAAGTTGAATTTTAGCAGTAATAATTTATATAAATATTAGTCAAATAAATTTTAAAGAACAACATGATTAACCATATAAAAAGGCAACGTTATTAACTACATGAAAATTCTTACAAAGAAATGCAAACTCTCTCAAATGAGAAGAGAGACTATGAAAAAAATTTAAGCCCAACAATTTAAGATCAATATTCGATCTTTAAAACTTATATTCTCTAATTAAAAATCTGGTTCGGTATTTCTACTTCTGTAAACTAGAACAATTGGGAAACAAAAGAACAATTCATGAATCATGATCTCCAGTTGTTGAAAATAAATAAACAGAGACTTCAGCCCACAGAGAATTTTAAAAATGAAAAGATGATCTCAGCACCACCAAAAAATGTCGTATCCTTAATTTTTGCTACTATAAACCATATACATTATATACTTGCCACACAGCACCAAACACTCCACCAAAAAAAGCGGAAATATATATACCTGCTGTAATTACGTGAGAATAGCAGAAAACCTGCGATTTTAAATCTAACTGTTTAAATTTTTATATGCTCGAATCTCAAAGCAGATGCTTTTTCTTATACGAATTTAAAAAATAATTCAACGGCTGAATTTGAAATCACGTGTTCTTACTAGTCCAAAATAATCACAGTATATTTATTTTTAGAAAAAAGCACCTGTGATCGAATCACTTAGGCTGTGCTCTAGTATTGGAGGAAAAATCCTCATTAACGAGAAAGAAGGGGAGGGAACGATAGGGGAGGCTACCCTTGTTATAGTAAAATCTACACCACAAATTAGGAGTGACAAATTTCATCCAAATCTGCTTGCCTCTCCCCTCCGAACAGTGCCCACTCCCTCTTCGATTCTCCTCTTTTGAAGCAAGGGAGTTGGTTTGGACTGACCAGATTTTGAGAGTTTTCCCCTCTGCTGCTATTCCTTTCCCTCTGCTCCTCCCTTCTAGAGTTGAGTCTTAAATGTTTAATATTTATAATAGAATTTTCAATTGATTTTTCTCAAAAAAAAAAGAGAATTTTCAATTGACATTTTGAATATACTACATCTTGATAGTCACTATCAAGAATCTAAAAAAAGAAAAGAAGAGATTTCGAATATACAATCTTTCATACAAAAAAATATTGTTTTTGTTACTAGATCAATTGAGATTTTGAATATACAATCTTTCATACAAAAAACTATTGTTTTTGTCACTAGATGTTTAATATTTATAAGAGAATCTTCAATTGAGATTTTCAATATACAATCTTTCATACAAAAAAAATATTATTTTTGTCACTAAATCAAAAATTAATTTTTTTTTTCTATCCATAGTATTTTAAAAAAGATAAAATTATAGTATCTCGGTTTTTAAAGATCTTGTAACATAGCATGATTGTTATAGACCTTAGCAGCTTAGTGAAACACCACAGGTAATTAGGAATGCACAAGAAGCTCATGATTTGTAAGGTCGAATTGAAATTGTGTAATTATATTTAGTAACATATTTATCATGTAATTGATGCAATTTTGAATAAATTAGAATGACGTGTAATGATTTCTATAAAATTTGGATGGCAGTTTTAATTTCTTCCAAGATAAAATTTGTTCAATTTTATTAGCTATAATAATAAAGGCTACATGTCAAACTTCTCCATTTTACAGATATAATCAATCATTCAAATAAAACCAAGTTAGGTATCAACCCTTGATCTGTCTCCAAGAGTTGTTGAATGTTTTGATGAGTTTGGCTAATATAACATTAGTGTCATTTTAGCATATATAACACAAACTCTAAAATATATCAAATCGACTTCAAACGACTAATCCAAACCGTTCAAACCAATTTACATTATGAGTGATGCGTTTACATACAATTTTTTTTTTATATTTTCGAGTTATTTTAGTATCAAATCAAGCGGTAAAAATATTAAAAAATGATTGTATTAAAATTAATTTAAAAACTCACACATTTGACCGCTTGACTTAATACTAAATAAATTCGAAAAATTATAAATTTTGCATGTAAACGCGCAACTAATGAAGTAGATTGGTTTGAACGGTTTGGATTCACCATTTGAAGTCGATTTGATTGATTTTAAAGTTGGTGTTATATAAGTTGAAATGACATTGATGTTATAATAGCCAAACTCTGTTTTGATTTAGTAACTAATGCTAGTAGCTATTTTTTTTCACCCTCTCTATTTTATCAGTATCAATTTGTCTCTCATTTACAGATTATTTTTGTTTTTTATGGGTTATTCATATTTTCGCTCAATTTTTTTTTATATTTTTTAAATTTTATTCAGTATACAAATTTCATTTTGAAAATTCCAGTAACTTTTAAGAAACAAAAAATAAATCATAATGTATAACAAATAGAAATTTATGCAAGCCCAAAGATTAAAAAAAAATAGAGAAGGGATCACTTGACAATAGTTATGTTGACAATCTTGACAATGAATTTAAAAAAAAAAATTTCAAATAAAATTGAAAAGAAGAAAGTAAATTTGCAAGTGTATTATGAACATATAGATAGATAGCCTAACTATCAAATTTTATACAATTTATGTATTGTTTGTTGATGCGACAAGGACCGTTAATTTCGCATTGTTGAAATTTTAATTATTTGACTTATGGTGAAACACCCAAAATCTCATCATATATTATAGACATGATATACTGATAAGATAATTTATGATATCATGTTGGATTTTAAATATTGTCAAGTTTGTCAAACTAAAAAGCCATCAACTCACTTTCCCTAATAAAATTAATTTTACGCAATTTTTATTAGACCAAGATTTCCTATCCTGATATTTTTTGGAAAAAAAATATTTAATAAAAAAAGGAAAAAAATAAAAAAACTTCTCTAACATGATAAAAATGAAGTAAATCAAGTAATACACACCTGCTACAATGTAACAAAGAACGAGTATGCAAAGTTGCAAACACACAAGCAAGAAAAATGAGCAACAAGCATCTCTCTATTTTCTTAAATTACTAGAAAGCTTGCGCTATCAAAAATTTTGAGCTCGACAATAAATCACAAAAATGTAATATATGATTATAAAAAATGTTAGTGGTATAGTACTAATATCTTACTATTTTTATTGGAAAAGTTCGAAGTTGACAATTATTTATCACTTGTCCGAAACCAATTTTTTTATTCATAATAATACACAAATAAAAAATAAATCATTGACATCATTTTTGCAGAATGTTCAAACAATGAGCTAATTATACCGAGTTGTACTTTAATTCTTGAGTCGCAACTCGCAACGAATAATTACCGTTATGAACCGCAATAAATCATTGAAGTTTTGTTAATTTGAACATTTTACAATATTGATGTTATTTATTTATTTTCTAAAATGCTATGAATAAAAGAATGAGCAGCTTTTAAAAAAAAAATTGGTAGAGAGTAGAGAGTAGAGACTATCAAGGTTCCATCTGGAGCAGCTTATAGTGGGACCACCGTCAGACAGAGATTATTATTTTAAATTTGACCACCACTTCCTCCGATAGGTCAGCGCCAATAAATTTCCCTCATTTTTTATCTCCTCCATTTTTTAAACAATGGATAATACACTTGCGCATTATTAAACGGATCAGAGATCAGTTATTAAATGAACCGGATGTATCCAGTATAATTGACAGGAGATCTGTCATACCTTTACTATTGACGTTGAGTTTGGGTTTGTTGATACAATCCCGCATCAAGCGAATACAGATTCCCCAAAGTAGCTCAAATTTTGATTTCAAATTACAACCGTTCGATCAGACCCAGACCAATCCGATCTTTGGTGAATGCATGGGGATCCTTTAATATTCGTGTTGAAACAGATCTGACGGTTGGTATATAAACTCAAATTTTGGGTTACTTTACGTAATTTGTACCCGCATCAGCCCCTAGAAAACCATTAAACAAAAAGAAACAAGCAAAGATACAAAACACCAAAATCATATTTTAAAACAAGCAGCCACTGTTTCTTTCATAAATTTTATTTCCTTTGATCAAATCCTCTAAGCTTTGACATATTCTCTCCTCTCTTCAATGGATTACGACAACTCCGCCTCTAATTTCTTTCTATTAAACCTCTTCCTCCTTGACCTTTTACCTTCTTCAAGAAATCCAGCCTCTTTCGTTGGTCTACAAAGGTGTGTTTTTCCTTCCTTCCAGTTCCTCATATATTTTATTAAGATTTAATACGAAGTCGTCGTGCAAAGATCGAATCTTTCTGGGGTTCCTGGGCATTATTCGATTCAATCGGATTTGGGATTTCTGTTCTCAATCGAGTCTATCACGCTCTTACAACCTCCTCATATTTTGATCCGTTTTCTTATGTTGTGATTTTGGTTAAGTAGGTTTTAGTGTATCCTTTTCTAATATTAGGATTGATTTTCTTTCCCTTTGATCATTCATTAATAATTTCTGATTCCCGCAGTCAAGTAAAAAAATCCAAAGTTTCAAACTTTCTTAAACCAATTCACCAATTTTTCATAAACAAATTACTCCCCAAATACCTTCCTCACGATTTCTGAGTTTTTTTTTTTAATATATATAATGGGTCGGTTTTTATATAAGGCAATTCAGCATTCTCCTCTTATGTGACAGGTTTATGCTGATGGAATAATCTTCTCAAGCTATATCAGCATCATATCTCATTCCAATACACACCATTATATGGTATTTACCACTTAATTCCAACTTCAAACAAATAATCCTCATAAAAATATAGAGGAAATGGGAGGGGTTTGTTCAAGTGCAAACCCTTTAGATAGAACACCTAGCGAACTCTCCTTTCGTGCATTTCAATTAGTCGAAGATTTGAAACCATTTACATATACAAAGCCTCCAAATAGGCGTAACGTTACACCAATTGATGAAATAGTTGAAACAGAGACCGAGCCTCGTCAGACCTCTTTATCTGAAAATAAGCATCAGAATCCCGAGACGATGGCCGCGAAAGAAGTTCAAAAAATGAAGGGCGTTACTGTAAATAGCACAGCAACAAAGAACTCGGGGTCAAGCAAGGTAATTTATTTTCTTTTTTCTTTTTCATTGTTGACCGTTTTCAGCAGGAAGGGTAAGCAATTTTGGTTATGGTGTCATAACTTAAAAGTTGCTACAATTCTAGGCCAAATTTGATGTATGTCATTTACATTTGCAACAATTGAAGGGTTATATAGAAATAATAAATACTGCTACATTTGATGAGTAGCCTGGAATTATGCATTTCTTAGTTCCTATAGAATTAATCAGAAATATCCATATTTTTATACTTATTTACAAGAGATATTTAGTTTCCCAAAGCTTATTACAATCTGGCATGAATGAATACTAATTTATTAGAAAAAAAATAGCCCTGTATTCATGATGAATTCCATTATGTAGACATCTGGGGGGAACATTGTGGGGAGAGTTAGCAATGCCGGCTTTGGCAAGGCCGTAGAAGGGTTTGATCTGATCGTGAGTGGAATGGTGAATTTGACTCCGAGCACTGGCTTTGCCTCTGGGTCAACCGCAAAGGGAACTGTTATCTCCATTCTTGCATTTGAGGTGGCAAATACCATTGTCAAAGGCGCAAATCTCATTAATTCTCTCTCAAAAGAGAATATTAAGTACTTAAAGGAGGTGGTTTTTAACTCTGACGGGGTTCAGAGACTGGTATCAAGCGATGCCGGTAAGTTGGAGCAGCTTGTTGAAGCTGACAAAAGGTCCGGTGCGGTTAATTATTATTATTATTCTTTTTTCGTTTTTTCTTATGATGGGCAAATTGAGTGTTGTATATTTTGGTGTACTTTGTTCTCTTCTCTCTTTTTTCTGTGCCATTCTTATCCTTAATTTTTATTTTTGAATAATTATAAATTTTTTAGAAGTATAAATATAATTCTTTTCTCTCCCATTTGTAGGCGTGAACTGAATGTATTTGCAAGTGAGATTGTTCGCTTTGGGAACCGATGCAAGGACCGACAATGGCACAACTTGGATAGATATTTTTCCAAGTAAACTACTTATTTTAATTCTATTTTCATTTTTTTTTTAATTTATGTAGTCCGTTATTAACTTTTTCATATTTTTCTTCATAATCAGGCTAGATTCAGAAGTAATGCCACAGAAGCAACTAAAGGAGACAGCAAGGGCGGAGATGCAATACCTTCTCAACCTTGTTAAAAATACCGCGGTACATGAAATTTCAATTGATAACTAAAATTTTGCTTACTTCCGATTTTATTTTTCAATTATCTTTGAAATAATTTTAGGAGTTGTACCATGAGATGCACTCGTTGGATAAGTTTCAGCAAGAATTCAAACAAAGGAGGAAAGATGTTAGCCTTGCGGACTACGAAAGAGGTTCTTTTATTTACCATTTTCTGTCTCTCCCTCTATTGTTCATCTCTTTATCTACCTCTCTCTCTCTCTCTCTCTCTCTTGATATCTCTCTCATGTGGAATAAAAACTGAAATGTTGCAGATACAATGCAAATAATAGAGCAGGAACTAAAGAACCAAAAGAAGCATGTGAAAAGATTGCAGAAAAAATCTCTTTGGTTTAAAATGCTTGAAGAGGTAGACATCCCTTTTTCTCTTGCATATGATTCACATCTATAAAATATAACCTAATCATGTATTAAATATACCTTTTGTTTTATCTTTTCAGGTTATTGAGAAGCTTGTTGACATTGTGCACTTCTTGCATTTGGAGATACGTCGAGTTTTTGATGTACCTGGTAAATAAATCATTGTTTATTTCTTTCTTTATTTTTCAAATATTAGAATTTGCATATTGGTCCTTGAAATTTTCTTGCTTGTGAAACATTTTTTGTTATGTTGCAGCTGGAGAACTTGAGAATGGGTCAACTAATAGTCGTCAGAGTCTTGGGCCTGCTGGCCTATCTTTGCACTATGCCAACATTATTACACAAATTGACTTCATAGTAAGAAGAAAAATACTTTATTTATTGTTTCATAATATATATATATATATATAGAGAGAGAGAGAGAGAGGTAGGCTAATATACAATCGATTGTTCCTGAGGTCCCGTACAACTAAGTCATTTTTCAATTTTTAAAGTCCAAATGTTCTATCCAAACTGTTCATCTTGTTCTCCATATTAATATGTACTTCGAGACCAAATTTTACATTTTTCTGAATTTTTTTACTATTTATTAAGTCACTTTGAAAACCGCTGATCTAACGGTGGCTTAATAAAACAGTAAAACCAGAAGCCACCGTTGGATCAGCAATTTTCAAAGTCGCTTAATTAATAGTAAAAAAAATCAGAAAAATATAAAATTTGGTCTCCAAGCACATATTAATATGGAGAACAAGATGAACGGTTTGGATCGATTATTTGGACTTTAAAAATCGGAAAATGACTTGGTTGTACGGAACCTCAGGAACAATCGATTGTATATTAGCCTACGTCTATATATATATATATATATATATATATTTTTGGTAACATGAGATGAGTTAATCAGCAATAGTCAGCATAAAATAGTTGGAGGATTAAATTTAGCGTATTTCTAATATATTATTTTTAGAATATTTGATCTTAACATATCTGTTCCTTCTATTTTATTTTAATGAAAAAGGCATCTAGGTCAAGCTCAGTGCCTCGAAATACAAGAGACACTCTATACCAAGGTTTGCCACCAAGAATTAAATACGCCTTGAAAAATAGGTTACAGCCGTTGCCTCTTGCTCAAGAGGTATTATTTACCAGTGCTGTTTAAGCACTGTACCGATCACCTTTTATTGGTCATTATTCTTTTCCATTTTGAATAATTGAATAATATTACTCTTTTTCAGGTTTCGCTGCCTCTACTGAGAACCTCAATCGATAATACCTTACAATGGCTAGTACCAATGGCCAATAACACAACTAGGGCCCACCATGGATTTGGGTGGGTCGGTGAATGGGCTAATACCGGGTACACACCCATATACTATTTTTAAGTATTCAATTAAAGAGGGGGGTTCATATGTCTCCATTTTTTGTGATTCTATCGTGTCTTCATTTTTAAAACTACAATAACTTAAAATATAAAACTTAAATATCAAAATAAAACCATTAAATATGATCTATATCATTTTCTCTATTCACACATAGAAATCTCGACATTTTGATTTTGTTTTAAACAGTATTAAGAGCTTGTAAAAATACACTGATTTGGATAAATTATGGAATTTATTTTTTTCAACTTATTGATTCATATAAATCAAAATCAAAGAATAATAGTTTTTTATGTGCATGTAAAGAAAATAATATAAGTCACATCTACCAGTTTTTTGTCATATAAATTTTAAATTTTTTATTATCAGAGAATTTAAAATGAAGACATTTGAACCCTCTCTCAATTAAAATATGTGGAACTTATAAACACTGTTAATATCCTTTGCTCATTTTCCTTGTAAATTTCAGGGGTGAAGTACGGAGATCAAACGGCCCGGTGCAAACCGAAGTCATAAAGATAGAAACATTGTACCATGCTGATAAAGTAAGAACTGATGCATACATCTTAGACTTGCTCACATGGTTACACCACCTAATTAGTCAAACAAGACCTCTAAATGGGGGCAATAGATCTCCATCCAAGTCCCCAGTGAGGTCTCCCCCGAAAATAAAACAATTGACTCTCTCTCTGAAGCCTCAAAATACCGAGAGTTCGTCATCAAATGCTAATTCTACCAGAGAGAACCCAGAAAAAAAGGTGTGTAAAATTGTGTCTAACTTGACAAAGTATAGAGGATTGAGTAAGAGTCAAGAATTTGAGAGGAGATGTAATTTGAAATTGAGAAAAAATGATAGGTTGAGTAAGAGTACTGGCAACTGGCTGCCTCCAGTTGTGGATCTCGAAACGGAGAGGATTAGGGTTTTGGATATGATGGATAGAGTGGATTTTGCTAGAAATATTTGAGATTTCTTTATTGGCCTTTGGAGGGGAGGGAGGGGGATTGGAGTTTTGTTTTCTTGGAGTTCTCCATTGGGGGGTGTGCTGTGTTTCTCTGTACTGGCCTTTTTTTTTTTACATAGTTTTGATTGTACATTAAATATGAAATGAAAGAGCAATGTTACTGGTAACCTACTGTCTTTTGTCCCATTTTTGGAAACTTTTATGTAACTTGTTTTTGTTGACAGTAATCTTATATCACGTGTTTTAAACTTTTAATGGTCATGTTTAATTATGGGTAAAAGATGAAGTAAATTTGTTACTCTACACTTAAGTCATCAAACAAGGATTAAATAGGAGTAAGATGGAGTAAGAGAAGAGTTAATTTGAAGTAATTTCACCTCTTCGGATAGATTAACTATTTATTCAACCCGCAAGTTAGTTTTCCAACATCTTACTCCGGATGAATTGGTTTAAACTATGACTTAAAACCACCAAAGTGTAAAATATATGGAGCAAGTTGAAATAAGAAATTTAATTCTCATTAACCACCAAACATTGTCTAAAAGATTAGCCGAAAAATCAATCAAGTGAAGAAAACAGAACAATATCAAGGGGATGACCATTTTTTCGATAAAAATAAAAAATGGCCCATGAAAACCAATTTTGTTATGGGCCTCAAATCAGATGTCATTTGATAACAAACAACCAACTTGGGCTTTATTATTTTCAGCGACTTCCATTATATAATTTTTTTTTTTTTTTTTTTGTGAGAAAGGCCTTCCATTATAATATTAGAGTAAAGCTAATATACACTTAAGTGTACCAATGAACCCATACACTTAATTCTAGAACCGTACGATTAGTTTTGAGATTTGTGTATCACGACTTTTAAAGAAGCTACACGACTTTTAAAGAATCTACACGAATCTCAAAGCTAATTGTACGGTTCTAGGATTAAGTGTATGGGTTCATTGGTACACTTAAGTGTATATTAGCTTTACTCATAATATTATATCATAACACGGACATTTCTCAAATTCAACTGATTCAATAAGTTTTATCCAGGAGATGCCTTTTTCACGTATGAAACTCTTATAAGATTGCATTTAGTGTGCAGGTCAGGAGGTGAATTAGAAAAACTGTGCAAAACAAGACCTTTTGTGTGCTAAATGGATCTGGACTAGTTAGTGAGCTGTGACTGTGAGCCCCACCACCATCACCGAAGCAGAAAAAGGGCAAAGGTTTCTTACCCCTTGTGGAGTTATTGCTGTTTTATCTTCTCCAGTTCCTGAAAAAAATAGAGGTGTCCATTTCCTTAAACTGTCTGCAAATTGTCATGCAAAGGTGATTTACTAGACATCCAAATCTAGGCAATACAAGGTTTGGTTTATATACATTTCTATATTGTGTTCTTCTCTATTTTTTCTATTATTTTACTTGCCATTTTTAGGCTTTCTATATTTTCCTATTTTTACTGAAACATCTTTTGTTCTTTATAGTTTTTTTTTTCTTCCACATTTTTTTGGCTGAAATCACAGGGTTATACTGGCCGAGAATGAAATTAAAAAAAATAATAATTGAAAAAAAGATGCACATTGCTGGTCTTAAGTACTAGATCTGGAAATTAACCAACAACTAACTTGATAATTGCCAATAGGGAATGATGTCTGTTTGACCTATAAATTAACAGATGCAAGATAAATAATTATCATGGTTTCTTCTTGGTTGAAAGAGATGTGTCAAAGCTTTATGTAATTACTGGCATTATGACTTATTCAGTAAGAAGTTAGATATGTACAAATAAACAGAAGAAAGATAAATAATTTTCATGTTTTTCTTTTGGTGGAAAGAGATGTACCAAAGATTTATGTAATTTGTATTTTTTTTTTTTGAAGGTCAATGAACATGGCTCAACTGGCAATTTCATTAATAAGAAAAGGGTCAATTACAAAAACAGTAAGAAGTATGTACATATTTACATTATTTTTTTAAAAAAGAAAAGAAAAGAAAAGCGCTATACTCCATCTTGTTTCTATGATAAGAGGTTCCTCTGCCAATAGTCAATTTTTATTGCAGTTATGCCCACCAGATCTGGTATGCTCTTTGCCTCAGATGTGAACAAACGCCTATTACGCTCTCGCCACAAAGCCCAACAACCCGAGGTCCAAATCGAGTCCCAAAGTTTGGTCATCGGTTGAACCATGCGTTTCCTTACTTCCCACCATAGATCAATGATCTTCTCGTGTTAATGTAAATCTATCCTCAGGATATACTTGAATAAAATAATTCTCCAAAAACCCCAATGCAAAAGTGCATGTACATAACAGGTGGTTCATTTTCTCCATGCCAACATCTAGACATAGGTGACAACCCAGATTAACCTGACATCCTCGTTTGTGTAGTTCCTCCTGTGTTAATAGGCTCTCTTGAAATATAATCCAGATGAACACTCTAACCTTAAGTGGAGCCTTAAATTTCCAAATGATGCCATTTTGCATGCTACGTGCTCCTCTGCCATGCATCATCAAGTAGGCCGATAAAGTGGTGAAATTTCCATGTGTTGTCCAACGCCAGTGTACAATAGGAAGATCTTCATCTGGCTTTATTGATGATTTGTAAAAAAGGCATACAAGTAGAAATATTTTTTAGGAAGTCGGATTGGTTATTATCCTCCATTATTTGTGCCGTGCAAGTAATGCCATGCAACCTTGCTATCTCCTGAGCCCATATGTTTTGTCAATTTTCCAAAGCCATTTCATAAGAAGTGCCTCATTTTGCATTTGTAAATTGAGGATCTCCATAGGTTTCTGTAATTTGTCATGCTTTAATTTTACAATTTTCTAGTTCATTGTATAAAAAAATGATAATTGTTTTTTTAACTCCACTGCTGAATTTTTTTTTTTAAATTTAAAATTGATTTGATCATTCATCATAAAATCATTTTAAGACTCTACCGCTGTAAATTTTAAATGAGGGTTCAAATGCCTTCATGTTTTTGTGCCTCCATTTCTCTCCATTATTTTCAAAGTTCAAACAGTTGATCTGAACCGCTCAACCTAACCTCCATACTAAAATATGTTTGGAGACCAAATTTTATATTTTTAGGAATTTTTTTATTATTTTTTAGATAGGTACAAAAATACTATTTTTAGATGGTTCAGATTTACTGATTTTGTACCTATCTAAAAAAATAGTAAAAAATTTTCTAAATATATAAAATTTGGTCTCCAAACATATTTTAGTATGGAGGTTAGATTGAGCGGTTCGGATTGACTATTTGAACTTTGAAAATGATAGAGAGAGATGGAGACATGATGGAGGCACAAAAACATGGAGGCATTTGAACCCTCATCATTTTAAATTATTTGATAGAAGGCTGAATATCAATCAAATTCATCCAAATCTGAGAATCCCTCTCTAAATAATTATTTTTTAATACTTAATTTAAATAATATTTTTGTAATTGTATATGTCCTAAGTATTGAGTGTGTTATAAAAACTGGATATACGCTATATAATTATTTGTAATAAACATAAAGAAATTAAGATTTTCTAAGTAGAACTATGATCACAAATGACAAAATCTCCTCCTACTATCTCTATGCACTTATTTCTTATGGATAGGGGTGCAAACGGGTCGGATATTATCCGTCTGAATCCGAATCCGTATCCAAATTTTTGCGGATTCGGATACAGATACGGGTTGAGTTTCGGAATCGGATATGGATACGGATAATTATCCGGATCCAGATATTTTAATTTTTTGGATATCCGGATATATTAAGATTTGAGAGAATTTTTTTGTGTCTATTTATTTTTTTGTATTAGAATATCTTTAAAGAGTATCTTTTGTGTTGGTATTTTTAATTAAAGTTATAGTTATGTTGGTGAATTTTAGTTAATCTAATATATATTTTGTAATAGTGTCACAAGTTAATTAGATATATATTTTGAATTAGAAGTCCGAATTATATCCGTATCTATATTCGTATCTAAAAATATTCGGTCCGTATCCGTATCTGTATCCGATTACTATCCGATCCGTTTCCGTATTTGAAAAAAAATACGGATATAAATATGGATTGAGCACTATCCGATCCGTTTGCACCCCTACTTATGGAGCACTAAAATACTGGCGTATAGTAAATTAGTGATACTTGATCAAAGCAATCTTCTCTAACTTTTCTCGAAGCAATAATTTGATCTAAAAGCTTGATTCTGTGGTGATAATAAAGAGGATACTTTGGAACCGCCATTATTAAAAAATAAATTGCCTTTTGCTCTCCTAAATAAAGCTCATGTTATAATTGTGTATAAACAATTGGAGCGCCTTCTAGCAGATGTTATCTTTTTTGTTAATTAACTATACACTTTTCTTGGCATGAAAACAAACTTGATGTAACACCATTTATTATAATGAAAACCAGAACTGGCAGTCTCTGCTAGGCATTCAAAAAAAAAAAAAAAACTATACAGTTTTCAGAAGAAGAAAAATTAGGTACATACACAACTTTTTAGAACATTTTTCAGTCTTTTTATGTTGCTCGCTTTTCGTACTACTATCTGGCCATTATGGGGTCATACTTATTTAATGAACTTTATTCAATTATATGAACATATTAATCTTACTTTAGTTGTTAATAAAAGTGCACATAATATTCCAGACACCATTTTAGGTTCTAATAATTAAGGACATGTAAAGGGGGGATAATCAAAGAATATATAAATCATTTTGTTGCTAAAAACATAGAATTTTGGTAGATTAATAATTTGCACATCTATCGCGACAGCTTAATAATTAGCTTTTACAGAAAATTTAAAACTTTTTGTCGAGCTTTTACCAAAGAAACATTATTATCTACTCAAGAAATAAACATTGTTAAAAGAAAGTGTTTAATATCTAAGTTACAATAAAAGACTTAACATATTCTCGTATTTTCTGTAAAAATTCTTCTGCAACTTATCGTGGTATTTTTAATATACATAATTTTATTGTTTAAAAAAATATTTATTAGTTTTTAAAATTTATTGAATCTAAGATTTTTTATGCAAGTTGTTCATTTTTAAAAAACAACTTTTTCTTTAAATAGATATTCTCTTTACAAAACGAAATCCGAAAATAATACTGACAAGTTTGAGCACTAAGAGACACTTACATTTTTTTTTTTGGTGACACTAGATTACATTATATATTTTTAAAGTCCAAATTAACAGTCGATCTAAATCCTTCAACATGATGGATATATTAAAATATGCTTGCAGATCAAATTTTACATTTTATTTTTATTTTTATTACTAATTAAGATGAGTACAAGATTCAATGGTCTGAAAATAACGATTTTATAAAATACTTAATAAATAGTAAAAAATTCAAAAAAAATGTAAAATTTGATATGTAATCATATTTTAATATATCCATTATGTTGAACGGTTTGAATCAACTGTTAATTTAGACTTTGAAAATTTTGAAAATATAGTATAATTCAGTGTCACTAAAAAATAGTGTAAGTTGATTCCTCCTGTACTTACATATGCTAATTTCAAGGAGAGATTTAAATTTGATATCTATTGTAGATATATATAATGGAACTGTATTGAGATTCATGCCAAGTTAAAGACTGGTACATGTCTGGATTTAAAATTCTACCGTCGATATTGATCTGGATATTAATTCATGGAGAGTCAAGATAATTGAATTTGTAAGCATGAAAGAGTTAGTGTAGTGCGATTTTAGATTTACATCGGTGCCAAAATTACAATTTTCTAATTTATAAGGAGGCTTGACTCCACTCTGCCTCCTTTTGCCTCTATCTCTGTAGAAGAATTAAAGATCAATTAGTAAACAGTTAATACATACATTTGGTTGATTAGAATTCCATCAATGTTACTGTTTGATCATGACTGTGGCACAATCTCTCACCACTAAGACCTAGAATCAAATTCTAGCGGACGTTGAATAGAAATTTCAGGCGGGTCTATACTCTAGATTTTGGCTAGTACGACATAAGTGTCATTTTAACTTATATAACACTAATTCTAAAATTTATCAAATTGATTTCAAACGGTGAATCCAAACCGTTCAAACTGATTTATTTCATTAGTTGTGTGTTTACATGTAAAATTTATAACTTTTCGAATTTATTAAGTATTAAGTTAAGCGGTCAAATGTGTGAGTTTTTAAATTAATTTTAATACATTAATTTTTCAATATTTTTACCGCTTGATTTGATACTAAAATAACTCAAAAATATAAAAAAAAAATTATATAAACGCATCACTCATAATGTAAATCGGTTTGAACGGTTTGGATTAGTCGTTCGAAGTCGATTTAATAGGTTTTAGAGTTAATGTTATATAGACTGAAATGACACTAATGTTATATTAGCCAAACTCTATACTCTATATGTCCAGATTTTTTTAATTTTTAGAAATATATTAAATATTTTATATAGAATTAGAAATATAAGTTTTTTTAGATATATCATAGAAAGAATCTAATCATTGATTTTACTCGTAGAGATTGTATGCAGAGTTGCAGACAGAGACATTTTTTGTGGCTAAGAATTGACATCATTCTTAGAAAACGTCTAAAGAAATCAAATAATTAATTCAGTTCCTTCTATTGTATTAAAAAATATTCCATTTTCTCCTTTATGATAAAATATTCATTATATTTCTAAAAATAAAAATTTCTATCATTGTACTTGCACTGAAAAATAATAAGGGGCATGATAATTGTTCTTCTACTCTCATTCTCCATTATTCTTTCAATTTTATTTGTTCAATCTCGTTCATATTTCTCATAATCTATAAGAAATTTTGCGAATTTAAAATCACGAACGTCTTCTATGCAATTTTATATTTCAAATGAGATCCATGGTGACATACTTTTGAGCTCATCATCACGCAAGTATTTATATCTAGTATTTTATACATATGACACTGCTGACATTTAAAAGTATTAATATCAAGTATTACAAGTATTTATACCTATGCACTGAAATATTTATACCTATGTCGTTAATTATTTTTTATTAGAGAAAGGTTGATGCGGGGACGATTGTGAAATGTTGATGCAGAGATGCGGGGTCCACAATTGGAAATAAATACTTACAAGTATAGGCATAAATACTTACACGGTGAGGTATAAATACTTGTGTGACGATGAGTCTGAAAGTATATCATAATGGATCTCATTTGAAATATAAAATTGCGTAGAATACGTTCATGGTTTTAGATTCGCAAAATTCCTCATAGAAAGAACCAAAAAAAAAAATTCCTCATAGATCGTGAGAAATGTGGACGACATTGAAAAAAAAAACCAAAAACGTGTATGATTATTCTTCCCATGTAGTTTGAGTGGTCTCCCATATAGTCATATCAAGTTAGACATGTAAGTATTAATGTCTTAGTTTGTAATTATTAGTTTATTATCTTCCAAGTATTTATACCTATGAATTTAATTAAACTTGGAAGACCACAGTGTTTTGAATAAATTTAATTAAACTAATTAGTTAAGTTAGTTTATAGAAGTTAAACACGATTGGAGATAAATACTTACAAGTATAGGTATAAATACTTGCACGATGAGGTATAAATATTTGTGTAACGATGAGTCCAAAAGCATATTATTATTAATTTTATTTAAAAAATAAAATTACGTAAAATACGTTTGTAATTTTAAATTTGTAAAATTTCACGTAAATAGAAATTTAAAAGATGAGAATGAGAACGGAGGATTCATATAATTATTCAAATAATAAAGAGATGTGATGGGAGCTGTGACAGCTATATGTTTACTTTTACTTAAAAAAAAGGGGCTATAGAGCTTCCATTCTCAAACTTTGGTTTGAGAACATGCCTTGATTGTCTTCCAAACAAGAGAATTGACTGATTAGAATATCTTTTATTATATCCAAAAACTTTATAGAAAAATAATGTTGCTTGTTTAGGACGGCTTATCAAGGCAGATCTACTATAGTACAGGGGGGTCACTTGTCTCCGTTGGATTTTTAAAAATAGTACTAAAAATTTGTTTTTCAGACCTCTGCCTCTCTCTGGAATTCAAATTGTCCCTCTATAGCCCATTCTGGAATTTTAATAGACGGAACGGAGCCCATATAAACTCTGAGCGAAAGAAATTAGTGGAACCCAAATAGGCGCTGATCCCAAATAGCGAAAATTAGTTGAACCAAAATGTTGATTTTTTTTCAAGTAATTTTGGATTTTTATTATATTGATTGGTATTTTTTTTTTGTTATGTTGAATTGTACCCGATAAGTTATTGGGTTTGAATCCAATAAGCTATATGCATCCGATTATTGCCCCACTCTGACAAAAATCCTGCATCCGCCCTTACGGCTTATGATGCACCATTGTTACTATCCTTCTAATTTTTTTTTTCTGAAAACATTAACACCCCTCAGTGTTATGTCATAGTTCGATGTTTAGTTTTGATATATATTCAACTCAAAACAAAAAGGTTATGATATATACAAATGTAAGCATTGGAATTGCATGTAGCAAAATAAGCTATGCATTGTATAACAAATTTTTCAAAAAAATAAAATATATTATAAAATACATAATGAGCTATGCATTGTATAATAAAACTAACAACGAGATAAAGAATCATAATGTAAACTATTTATATTTCGATTTAAATACAAATATTTATATAATAATCTCACTCGTTTACTTGCATTTAGCCATAAAGCATTTTTTCTAGATAATACCTTTTTTCATATGAAAAGAAAGATAACCAAAACTTTAAGTTAGGCACACACCTTGCCCCTAAGATCTAGCTAGTGATTCCTCTCTACTAACAAAATATTTTGTTCATTTGGAGCAACAAGTCAACTTCATACAAAAACCAAGAAATCATTTCAACTTTTGGATCTTATAGGAAGCATCGTATCAATACTTTTCTAATTTGCATTAAATAAATGATTGATATTGGATCAACCATAGAAAAAGCTTAGTCCAAAAGTCATCTATTTGGATCTTGTGCTTTCTTGATATTGCAAAAGGATATTCTATGGTAAAGTTTTATTAGTTGATAACTTGATATATAAAGTTTGTTTAGTGCATCTTATTGTAGTTAATATATGTTACTTGTGGAATAATCAAAAGGATATTTAATGATTTATTATTGTTGCTTTTTAATTATGTTACTTATGCAATTTGCATGACCTTCTATTTTTATCAAATGATATGTGCATGAAGTTCTAACCTGTGATGCAGTGTTTATTTTATTATCTGAGATGACCTTTTTACATGTATTAGTATGTGAT
>JARJHM010001295.1:0-41109 GCA_033356055.1 Carex pumila | reverse complement strand
TCTTATAAATGTTGGAATAGTTTTTTTTTTTGAAAATCTTTGCAGAAGTTACGAAGTCGTGAGGGGGAATCAAACTCTCGACTTTTGGGTACAATAACTCTAGGACTTTTTCCTAGCTAATTGTGCTACCTCCCCTTTCAATGTTGGAATAGTTACTATTTAGAAAATGTGAAGAGAGAAAAATAAAAGAAAATACTTTATTCTCAAATTTTTGCTAACACAGTTTCGAAATTACAAAATTGACACCTCTTTGCTATTTTTACGTCGTGACAATTTATTTAAGATCCCCACTTATCTATCTTTTCTCTTAATTAACACTTGGTTAACACTATTCATTTTCAGTTACAACTATTAGCTATTTCAAATGTACAATCCAGACAACATTTTTATTAATCTAAATAGTACCAATTTCACACTAATATGAAAATCATTTTTTTTTACTCTATTATCATTTACTAATCTTAAATTTCGTTATTCAACTATTCTAGTAGCTCTAACTCACATCCAAATATATCTAGTGGCATGGAAAACTCGAAAGTTCCCCCACAAGAAAATATGTCTAGTCTAAAAAAAAGTGACGATAATTAACTGGTGAAATCCTTTATGTGGAGTTTGTGTTTTTATTTTTTAAACTTCGTAAAAGCTGCAAATTCATGAACGAAGTTCAAACTCTCGACCTTTTTAACAGATTTTGGATTTTTTTTTCTTTTCTTTTTCTTTTAGTCAACTGTATCGATCACCGTTTCATTTGGGGGGGGATGTGTGTGTGTTTAATTTTGATATTTCTACAAACTTTTAATAAAAATATAAGAAAAATATAGTGCAAGTTAATTAAGTTTTGTAAAGAGATTGAGCTCAATTGATCCCATATCTCATTGAGTATATCAGCTATTCAGCTGCTTGATTTGATTTCATAAGATCCTATTGCATATCTCTTCATATTATGTATAAAGAAAGATTGACATGAATATTTAATTTGACAATGGATGCAGGATTAGTGTTCTCGGGTAGTTGGGTGCACGTGTTCAAACCAAAGGGTTGTTCGTCAAATTATGCTTCCTATCCTTTGGTTGTCTTAAGAATGATGTTTTGTTGACTTGGACTGAAAAGTTGCGCATACAATTAGTTACAAAAATAATTTACAATATTTAAATATTCTTTTACACAACAACACATGGTCTCTTTTTGCACCTCCACCGAACCAGTTGCTGGTAGACTGCAAGTGGGTTCTGCAAGTTGGTGTTTTTAAATCAACCTCGAGAGTTGAGAGAAACCAGTTTATAAATGCGTCAATAAGGTGGGTGACGCAGCCGGTTAGCATACTTTTATTTTTGAAGCGAGTCCTCTTTTCTTATTTCTAGGTTTGACCCAAATCTTTGTTTTTTGTTTTTTGTTTTTTTTTAAAGAGAAATTTGAAGGTCTAGCATTCAGATTTCATTAAAAATGACACAAGTCGTGTCGTGAATTTTACAAAGTTTTGAAAAGTAAATAAAACCAAAATATAAGATTAATTACATTCTGAAAATTCAAATGTAATGTAAAATAAATTTGTATGCCTTGTCCTGCGCCTACATCCTGTCAAACCAGCTGTGAAATTCTTGCACTGTTTCTTTTGCTATGATTCTTGATGTTTTGATTTTTTCCCTAAAGATTCTAGTGCATCTTTCTCTCTATATTACCAAACATATGACCATCTGCATTCTTCTTGCCACCAGCGAGTTTGATTGCAACATTGTTTTCGTGTAATTATCTCTTATAAAGTATCCACACTTCAGCAGCTCCTGCTTGTTAAGAGCCACCTGATCTCTGACTCGTACTGCAAAACTGCAGTTTGTATACATGTTAGCTACTGTTTCTGAGTCTTGGTTACAGAGGCAACATCTGTTAACAACTATCCATCCCTTGATCCGTAGATTATCCACCATGAGTATTCTGTTTTGCAACATTAACCATGAAAATATCATAACTCTCTGTGGTGCTTTTAATTTCCATAAGGGCAGCAAGTGACTTTGCACATAGGGTCCTTCTTACATTGCTTGATAAAATGATCTAACAGTGAAATTGCCTTTTTCTGTCCATGTTCAACATGCCTCATCTCTTTCCCCCAGTTTTGGTTGAACATGTGTCAGTTCCTCTTGCAGTGATGTTTCCTGCTGGAGGCTATTTTGTGTATTTTTTCCAGCCTCAGGTTCCATTCTTGCCCTCCCTGGCTTCCCATACCGACATATCTTTAGCCCATGTTTATTCATATAGATCAGGATATCTATATGTTGTGGGTCCTTGCACCCATGCATCATGCCAAAATTTGATATTTTCCCCTTGTCGCTACTTGTATGTTACTGAAATTGCAAATAGTGGTTGCATATGTTTGTTGAAATTCAACACCTAACTAAAGGTCCAAGCCCATTAATCCATTCTAGAATGTTCAACAGATATCCAATCAACTTGACATCTCGGTGAGAATGTACTAGAATTCATTATTACATTAATTGTTGTATTTTATAGAGTTTGTACTCTAGAAAGCCAAAGTCAGTAGTTAAAATCCAGAAAAATTCCAAACCGACTTATATTAGTAGGGTATAAATAGAGGCAATAGCAAGTTTGTGTATGAGAGTGAAAGTGTGAGAAATACATCAAGTATTGTATGTACTCTCCATTAAGTAAAAGAGACTAGCCTATATACTCCTATCTTCTACTATCCAATTTATATATTCAACAAGTGGTATCAAAATGGGTTAGGTCCTATTGGCTAGAAGGTTTGAATAACACGTGAGTCTGTTGTTGTGTCGAAGGTCCTGCTGATTAGGAGATTTCTATAACCCCTTAGTCCGTCGTGGTGTCGAAATGTCAGACTTGAGTGGCATGAGTAGTTTGATTGAGAAGTTGAATAATTATAATTATAGAGATTGGCATACGTGTATTAAGCCATATCTGCAGGGCCAAGATTTGTGGGAGATTGTGAGTGGTGATGAGATGGAACTGCCACCAAATTTGATCCGAGCTTATAATAAATGGAAGGTGAAGGCAGGCCGAGCATTATTTATGCTAAAGGCTACGGTGGACAAGAGCCTACTATCTCACATTCAAGATGTAGAGACACCAAAAGAAGCATGAGATGTTTTCGCCGTGGCTCGAGAGGAAGCTGATAAATATCTCCCAAGGTGACAAGACTGTAAGTGAGTATTTTCTCAAAGTAAAGAATTTGTGTAGGGAGATTGAGCAGCTAAACGCCAATATAAAAATTGTCAAATATAGAATGCAACAAATAATTATGAATGGTATGAGGCTAGAGTACAGTGCCTTCATCACGGCAATTCAAGGATGTGGAATGCAACCAATCCTACTAGAACTGGATAATTTGTTGGCTAGTCAAAAAGCTCTTGCCAAGCAGCTGACAGGTTTGATGGTGAAGCACGAAAAGGAGAAGGCCCTGTATAGTGGTCGACGTGGAGAGTCTAGCAGGAACTAGTATCGATGACAACTTGAGACCAAGAACACTTGTCATGAACAATGCAAGAGGTGTTTGTGTTTAGGGGGAGCTCCTAGGGACTGAAAAGGTAAATGAGCTGAAGGCAGTGAATACCGGAGTAGTAGAGTTGAGTGTTACAATTGCGGACGACGAAGGCACTATGTGAAAGAGTGCCATCTCAAGAAGATTGAATGAAGCTTCGTGGTGACTATGAAGGAGAAGGCACCAGAGGAGGTCCCAAGTGAAGAATAGTGGCAGATGTTGAAATTTGAACATTGAATGTCCTGCTCAACTATCATTCTCTGCACATTCTCTGCACATTTCTCAGCAGATAATAGCCGGGACCATATGCAGAATGATGGAGTCTAACCTGAATAATCCTAGTACACATTTCCCTTTTGAAATTTGAACTGCCATGCCATTATCTCTTAGGGTCACGATTAATCCTTCTTGTTGGATTTTGGAGCTCTTTACTTGTCTGTTTGATTAGACTTGCAATATAACATCAACTGAAGATGAACTATGAATTACAATATGTGATATTAGCAAGGGCCAATAAGAGACATTAGCAAGCGTGATTATTTGCAAGCGACTCCCGTTGCAACAATATTAATTTAATCAGCAAAATATAAAAGCTCTATTTCTATTGCAAGGGGCTTCCTATGCTTACTAATAACGCTTCCTACGCTTGCTATTATTGCGGATTCTAGTAATGAAGTGGGTCTTTTAAATCACCTCGACAGAGAAACCAGTTAAATGTGTCAATAATCAATATACATGGTGGGTGACGCAGCCAGCTCTGACGGTAGAATACATTTCTCATGAAGCGAGTCCTCTTTTCTTTCTTTCTTTCTATAGGTTTCGGCTAATCTTCGTAGAATTAAAATTAAAGCATAGCTCTCTTTTAAGGGGGTGCTTCGTTGCAAAAAAGCAGATAAATTATTCGTATTTTCAATTAATATATAATACTTCGTAGTTGTAGTTGTACAAGAAAACTAAAACTTTCTGTAAAGCTTGTAATTCTTTTAAACAATCTCCCACCAGTTAGTAGTTACTCCTAAACTTTTATTACTGAAGTTGCAAGATCTGTAGCAAATTAACAATAGACAATAATTTAGGAAATCAACAAGATAATGCACAATTCTCTGGAATCTATCTAACCAAAATGGTACAGTTTCTCTGTTACCCTTAATCGTCTCCAAATCATTAAAATCTTTTTCTTAATTTATCAATCCTAATTCTTACATTAATTTGTAACCTATAATTAAATAGCTGAACATTATAAAGAGTATTGTTGAAATGACAACATTTAATAGAGTGTAATTCTATACTTCCAATCATTTACTACACTTACCATTTTTTCTCAATTTTAGTAACTAAGATATTCGACTTTTTTATTATAAATAAAAAATAATTGACATTGTATGTTGCTAATTTGCTCTAATTGTTTAGGGCCTAAAATTTAACACATCTGACGAGTCGATGAAGTGCCCCCAAAGGTAAATACATGGCTTATGGGCGAGCAAAATTTCTGATGATCCTTAATACTTTGTCAATAATCAAACTTAAAAAAAAAAAAAAAAATTCCGACTATTGACGACTCAAAAATAGAATTCTCAAAACTTCAAATTAATATTTCAATAGTTCCATGACAATTCCACATTAAACAATATATGTTGCATTGCTAATAGTTTTGGAACTATGATGATTTGAATGTTATATGTTAGTTTGCTCGGTTGTTATTTAATTTGTATGCCTCATCATTCTTTATTTTGGAGATTGAAAGGACAAAAAACTATATTAGTTTAACTAGTAGGTCTTCCCCACTTCTTCAAAAAAAAAAAAAAAAAATGTTGCATTATTCCTACTAAAACTAGTACTCTAGATTCGAACAATATTATCTAATTGTCTACAATAATTATAGAGCATGACAGGAAAGTTCACGGATTGTTCGACCAACACAAGTTGCAATGCAAGTTGCAATAGTTCCAACATTCCCATATTAAACAATTCCATATAATAGATTGTTTAGCAGATCATCACCAGACAACTACTGCATTCTTTTGATCAGTACTTTACCAATTTGAGGACTTTGACCACAACCAAAGAACATTATTTGCTCTTTATACATGTATAAAAAGCTTCAATATACACACTCAGTCACTGTATAACAAAAATATGAACTCAGTATCTTCCTTCCTATGGCAAATGTTGCCAATTTTTCTCACTTTCCTCTTTGCCTCTCTTGATGCTTCTTTAGCTAAGCCTGCCATTGCCTCCTCATATGCACAACATTGCAGCTCCAATGCACCTGAATCCACGCCAACTAAGCTACTTTTTGACATCATGTATAAATTGTCAGTATTGTCAAGCTATATTGTCAACATGTTGTAACCGTAAAATGTGATTTAGATTTACAAAAAGAGAGCAATATCTTATATTGTGTTATCTTTTCTTTAGTGAGGCCTTCGTTGTTTACTCTTTTCTTATCTTTGTCCTTTTGATTTTCTTATTGGTACAAAATCAGTACTGTCAGTATGACAACTGTACCAGATGTGTCTGCGATTGGTAGAGACCAACTGAGAGTGCTATCCCTTGGTTGAAAAGTATAGAACGTAAGAAAATATCATATAACTTACCTTCTAGCAAGTAATGTGTTTACATGTAAACTTTATAATTTTTTAAACTAATTCAGTATAAAGTCAAGTGGTTAAAATTAAAAACTTTATAAATTAATTTTAAGGTATTTATTTTTTGAATATTTATTTAGCACTTGCCTTTATACTAAATTAGTTAAAAAAATTGCATGCAAATTCTTCACGAAGAAGTAGATCAGTTTCAATGTTTGGAGCCATGGTTTGAAGCCAATTCTATAGGTTTTCAAACTAAGATCACCAAGAAGCTTGATGAATTTGAGAACACCCTAGTTTTACTCTTTTGTGTGTAAAGATATATTTTATATCACAATATCAATTTTTAGTCATTAACTTTCAAATAATGATGGTGATAATGAGTATTGAAACTGTGTGGGTGGGTGGGGAATTCACATCCTCTGAGATATCTCATATTTTGCTTGACTTTTTAAAAAATCTCAATCGTTGCAATACGTTTTGCACGAATCTCAAAGCTCAAATAATACTGGTGGCCCCCTACGTCACCTCCGAATAGGCACCGGACACGTTGGTCATGCAAAATATGAGATATCTCAGAGGATATGCACTCGGGGGGGGGGGGTGGTGTGGTGTGGTGGTGGTTAATTTTGATATCACTACACATTTTGTGATTAAATATATTACATGCATGTTAATTAAATTTTGACGTATCTACGCACTCTTTTTTTCCTGCAACACCTAACCGGTTTCTGATTGGCTGCAAATGGGTCTTTTAAAGCAACCTCGACAGAGAAACAAGTTAAATGTGTCAATATGTATGGTGGGTGACGCAGCCAGCTCTGACGTTAGAATACATTCCTCATGAAGCGAGTCCTCTTTTCTTCTTTTCTATAGGTTTGGGCTAATCTTCGTAAAATTAAAATTAAAGCATAGCTCTCTTTTAAGGGGGTGCTTCGTACAAGAAAACTAAAAATTTCTGGAAAGCTTGTAATTTTTTTAAATAATCTCCCACTAGTTAGTAGTTACTCCTAAACTTTTACTACTGAAGTTGCAAGATCTATAGCAAATTAACAATAGACAATAATTTAGGAAATCAACAAGATAATGCACAATTCTCTATAATCTATCTAACCAAAATGGTACATTTTCTCTGTTACCCTTAATCGTCTCCAAATCTTTTTCTTAATTTATCAATCTTAATTCTTACATTAATTTGTAACCTATAATTAAATAGCTGAACATTATAAAGAGTATTGTTGAAATGACAACATTTAATAGTGTAATTCTATACTTCCAATCATTTACTATACTTACCATTTTTTCTCAATTTTAGTAACTAAGATATTGGGCTGTTTTTTATTATAAATAAAAAACAATTGACATTTTATGTTGCTAATTTGCTCTAATTGTTTTGGGCCTAAAATTTAACACCTCTAACGAGTCGATGAAGTGCGCCAAATGGGTAAATACATGGCTTCTGGGCAAGCAAAATTTCTGATGATCCTTAATACTTTGTCAACAATCAAACTTTAAAAAAAAAAATTCCGACTATTGACGACTCAAAAATAGAATTCTCAAAACTTCAAATTAATATTTCAATAGTTCCATGACAATTTCATATTAAACAATATATGTTACGTACATTGCTAATAGTTTTGGAACTATGATGATTTGGATGTTATATATATGTTAGTTGAGGAGGGTTCAAATGTCTCTATTTTTTATCTCTATCATGTTTCTATTTTTTAAAATTTTAATAACTTAAAATTTAAATCTTAAAATTCAAAATAAAGCCATTGAATATGAACAATATCATTTTATCTATGCACGTGTAAAAAATTATGACATTTCAACTTTGTTTTGGTTGTCATCTTGAGCTTATAAAAATGTATACTAATGTGGATAATTTCTAGACATTGATTTTTGAACTTATTAATTCACATAAAAGCAAAATAAAAATGTGATAATTTTTATGGACATATAGAGAAAATAACATAGATCACATCTAACGATTTTATTTTAATGTTCACTTTTAAATTTTGAATTATTTAAGTTTTTAAAAATAGAGGCACAAAAAATGAAAATATTTGAACCCTCATCATATTAGTTTGATAGATTGTTATTTTGTATACCTCATCATTCTTTATTTTGAAGATTGAAAGGGCAAAAACTATATTAGTTTCAATGGAATTAACTGGTCGGACTTCCCCACTTCAAAAAATATATATATATGTTGCATTCCTACTTAAACTAGCACACTAGATTCGAACAATATTATCTAATTGTCTACAATAATTATCGAGCATGACAGGAAAGTTCACGGATTTTCGACCAACACAAGTTGCAATAGTTCCAACATTCCCATATTAAACAATTCCATATAATAGATCGTTCAGCAGATCATCACCAGACCACCACTGCATTCTTTTGACCAGTACTTTACCAATTTGAGGACTTTGACCGCAACCAAAGAACATTATTTGCTCTTTATACATGTATAAAAAGCTTCAATATACACACTCACTCACTGTATAACAAAAATATGAACTCAGTATCTTCCTTCCTAGCCAAAAGTATGGCTGTTTAAAGTTTTTTCAAAAATTAAACTTTAAAAATTCACAGCTAATTGTAAAAAAATCAAAATAAGTTGAAATTTATATCAATTATGTGTATTTTTGAATGCTCTACATGCTGGTGTAATCACTTTTGCGGTTTAGTTCCTATATCAATCCATACTTGCTGATTTATCAACGAAGGTCAAATTTGATATATTTTTTTAGTGCATTACACTATACCAGTAGCCATAAATAAAGAGAAGAAGATCAATAAGCTGTCAAAGCTTGGCAATTTTTGAATAAATGTCAAGTCCTTAATTAGTGTTATATTTAGACTTGTGATATCCAATTGACAAATAAAATCAAAGTTCACTAAAAAATAAAAAAATAAAAAATCATAGTTATAAAGAGTTATGACATCACTTCATAAATATATCAAATGTTTTATTTTTTGGCATACACTATAAACAATAAAACTTTTTCTTCACAAAATTATTTAAATCCAAATATTAAGATCTCTAAAAAAAAATGGTATGGAGCGCCCCAGCCACGGGCGGTCTGCTAGTGGTATGGAGCGCCCCAACCAGGGGCAGTTTGGTTGGATTTTTGGACCACCCGTGAGCCTGGCGATAGGGGTATGTATGTATGTATAAATATATATATATATATATATATAGAGAGAGAGAGAGAGAGAGAGTTGGGCTATGGTGCATTGCAATGCATGGAGGGGTTTGTCCATTGGACCATAAATCTAAAATTCAAAATCCAAATGGCCGATCCAAACCGTTCATCTTGTTTTCCATATTAATATGTGCTTGGAGACCAAATTTTACATTTTTCTGAATTTTTTTACCATTTATTAAGTATTTTACAAAATTGTTGATCCAACGGTGATTGCTGATTTTACTGTTTTGTTAAGCTACCGTTGGATCAACAATTTTGTAAAATACTTAATAAATGGTAAAAAAATTCAGAAAAATGTAAAATTTGGTCTCCAAGCACATATTAATATGGAGAACAAGATGAACGGTTTGGATCGGTCATTTGGACTTTGAATCGGTGATTTATGGTCCAATGCACACCATGGCCTATGCATTGCAATGCACTATAGCCCATCTCTATATATACATATACATACATACATACATATATATATATATATATATATATATATATATATATATATATATATGTATATATGTATGTATATATATGTATATGTATGTATGTATATGTATGTACATACATACATACATATATATATATATATATATATATATATATATATACATATACATACATACATATACATATATATACATACATATATACATATATATATATATATATATATATAGGGTCTGTCTAAATTGCTGCTGCCAGCAGTTCTGCCCAGGTGCTGCCGGGGCTATTTTTAGCCGTGTGATGTCCGAACAACAAATCCAAACCGTTAGATGTTTAATCTATATTATAATCTACTTGGAGACCAAATTTTACATTTTTTGGAATTTTTTTACTATTTATTAAGCTGGTTTGAAAACCGCTGATTTCAGTAATTTTCTGCAACATTGAAATCAGCAGTTTTCAAACCAGCTTAATAAATAGTAAAAAAATTCCAAAAAATGTAAAATTTGGTCTTCAAGTAGATTATAATATAGATTAAACATCTAACGGTTTGGATTTGTTGTTTGGACATCACACGGCTAAAAATAGCCTCGGCAGCACCTGGGCAGAACTGCTGCCAGCAGCAATTTAGCCACAGCCTATATATATATATATATGTATATATGTATGTATATATGTATATGTATATATATATGTATATATATATATATAGGACGTGGCTACGGTGCTATGGGTAGCTAAGAGGCCTCTATGCTACGGCTCGAATTTCGAGTTTTCAAAATCCTAATGGTCGATCCGAACCGTTCATCTTGTTCTCCATATTAATATGTGCTTGGAGACCAAATTTTATATTTTTCTGAATTTTTTTACATATATATGTATATATATGTATATATATATATATATATATATATATATATATATATATATATCTATATATATATATGTATACACACACACACATATATATACATATACATATATATATATATATATATATATATATATATATATATATATATATATGTACATGTACATATTCAAAATACTTACTGAGGTTTTCGTAGCAAAACAAATTAAAACTTGGGTTTTATTATGTGAACATGTTCGCAATTGACACATAGCACAAAAAAAGTTCCAATTTTCAATGCAGTTGTTATTATGATATTTCATGGTTATAATACCTTTTTAGTCAAATGAGAGAAATATCATCAATTTCATTTAACACCAATCAAAACATATTACCCCCTTAAAAAAACTAAAATAAAGAAACATAAATACTCTGAATCAACATAACAAATTAGATCCTTTATCTCCTTCATCTCCTTTTCTGAAAAAAAAAAAAACATTTTTGCAATTCAATCTCTTTTTCGTGGTGGCCCTGTGAACCATATCCTCTTGAAAATAACTTGCCTGTGTAAAAGAAAATTTATAAAAAAAAGATCCCTTTACATACCTATGGACCTAATTGATATAATTTATTATCAGTAAAAACATTTTATTGAATACTAGTTAAATTGTTTATAACGCAACTCTCCTTATTAATTCAAATAAAATCCTATATTCTTCAGTGGTATACATAAATCCACACACCATGAATATAATCAGTCAAATTGAGCCCTGTAAATTGAAAGATATTAAATTGTGCAATCCAATTTCTAATTTGTGTAGCAACAGAGCAAGAAGAATACTAACTACTAAGTGATATGTCTTGATGGTTGCCCAAATTCAGTTTGTGTTACCTTGCAATTCAAAATATTTTTCTAAACATACAGATGGGAATTAAACTACCGCTAGATTGTTCACTAATCCGTGATCGAAACAATTAATATATTTAATTGTTTAAAATCAAGCACCAAGCACTAGCAACTTGACCGGGAAGGGGAAGGTCACTGGTTGATTTTTCAATCACCACTTATTGCAATGGAAGTTGCAATATTATTTCCAACAATTTTCCATGTTAATGAATTCGGCCAGCTGTGACCACTAATCCACTACTACATTTTTCCATATTAGAAGACTTTGACGGTTGACCGCAACCAAAGAACATGATTTGCTCTTTCTATTTATAAAAGCTTCAAGTTACACTCTCAGTCACTGTATAACAAAAATATGAACTCCGTAATTTCCTTCCTCTGTAAAATGTTGCCAATTTTTCTCATTTTCCTCTTTGCCTCTCCTGATGCTTCTTTAGCTAAGGCTGTCATTGCCCCCTCATATGCACAACATTGCGGCTCGATCGTACCCGCATCCTCACCCACTACACTACATTTTCTCGCTTCCAATTCCTTCCGCATTTCTAATGGCTTCTTCTCTGCCGGAAGCCCTATCAACAATTATCTTGCCCTGTCAAAAACCACCAACACTCAATCTCCGGGCATCTTTCATTTCCAGCCCGGTCAAGTTCACTTCACAAATGACGATGGCACTCAACAACTCGAAGGAACTCTTGTGCTTGTTGGAGAACGAGTTCCATGGAACATGAGCAAAACTCCTGTCTGGACTCGTGACTTTGACAAGCGTAGAAGGGTTATTTTTAAGCTCTCAGGTTTCTGGTCAGAAGCAAAGGGAAAACTTTGCATGGTTGGTACTGGAGAAATCGAGCCACAACAAGACCAGGCTGCCTCCCGGCTCTCTGTTGTATTAAAACTTGAATTTCCAAAGGTATCAACAATAGCAACGAGTATAATCAAAGGCTTCATCGAGAGCTTAGACACAGACAACAGACTGGCCAATTTTGAGTCCATCTCCCTTCTTGCCTATGCTCAAAGGAAATACCAGTACACCATGGCAGAGAAAGCAGAGGAGTCCTGCCCTCATCTTTCTCAGAAGGAACCAGTAGGATCGGATAGTACTTCTATCTGTTCCATCCTCATAAAATTCATGCGGTACGAGTTATTTACTTCTAGTGATCTTATTGATTTTCTAGGATTTAGGTTCTTGTCAGTTGGCCAATTTGTGTGCTCAGATGATGGAAAAGTGCATCTATCCATGGCACTCTCAAACAAAACAACTGTCTCACCGTATGATCAACCCCTCCTACCAGAGAAGTCGCTGGTGGCAGAGGGGGTTTGGGACTCCCATAACAGTAAGCTTTGCCTTTTAGCTTGTGGTGTAATTGGTAAAGAGTACAGTTCCTCTGTTGTCGGAGATTGCTCTCTTGGTCTTACCTTCTGGTTTCCAACCACCTTTTCTCTGAAGCAACGCAGTACCATGGTTGGTCATATGTGGAACACGACCGATAATAGTAAAAATGATGGCAATAAGATGGTTTCTGTGCATAGCACAGATATATATTCAAGTACCGATGTTCCAGGTCTGAAGTATGAGTACACAGAACTAGATCGGGCTAGGAAATACTGTAATATTAAGAATTTTGATTCCCAGATGACTGGGAAATTCCCTGACGCACAATCATACACGGATATGAGGTTTTACTTCTCTGTGCGAGGCACACAGGGTAGACAGATATGGGGAGACGCACAGCAGATTTCAATTGGTGAAACTTACCATGGGAAACAATATGGAGGTCTCGATAATGGGGATAGCATGTACACCACCAGAGGCACGACAATTCCATCAACCTCGAGTTTGGCAGATCAAAATCGTACAATTTGGGAAGTCGGTTATACAATTAGTTACACAAGTTGGGATGGGAACTCTACCGACTCAGTGCAAATCTCTGCTGAGGGCATATACAACTCTACAATGGGCGCACTCTGTTTGGTCGGATGTAGGCAACAGAGCTTCGGGCAGACACAAAATTATGAAATTCTAAGTAGCAGTGCGAGAATAGATGACAGAAATTTAGATTGTGAGTTCTTCATTCAATTTCAGCTGCCTCCACTCGATTCAAATATTGAACAAGGAAAAGGCATGATCACGAGCACAAGGGCTGACTCAGATCCATTGTTCTTTAAACCACTTGAGGTCTCAATTTCTCTCATGCACCGAGTCCATTCGATGCAAATCGATAGGATGGATGCAGAAATAATCATGGTTATAATCTCCCTGACCCTCCTATGTGCATGTTTATATGTGCAGCTCTGTCATGTGAGAAAGAATAGTACCATCCGTCCCCTAATGTCGATTACAATGCTTGTGGTATTAACTCTAGGCTGTATGGTTTCCCTCATTTTAAACACTGAGGCTATGCTTGTTCCTGCTCATAACCGACGTCATCGGGGGTTCTTTCTAGAAAGTGGAGGGTGGATCGACACAGTCAATACAATCGCGAGGCTTATCACCATTGTCGCACTACTCATTAATTTTCGTCTTCTTCAATTAGCATGGGGCTCAAGAACGAAAGAAGAAATCACGGGAGCTATCTCCCGGAGTGCTGAGAAGAAATCATTGATGTTTTGCTTGCCTTTGTATACTACAGGGGCTTTAGTTGCATGGTTTGTTCACTCACATTTCGCCGAACTTCGTCGTTCAAGCTTCTATAATCGCCGTACAATCTTCGATGATCTGGCACGCTATGTCGGGTTGTTGGTTGACAACTTTCTGCTCCCTCAAATCATCTTCAGTGTGTTCTCACAATCCAAAGAGAAGGTCCTAAATCCATTCTTTTATTTTGGAGCAACTGTCGTCCGTGCTGCACCGCACGTCTACAATGCATACAGAGCATGGTGGTACCCAGTGAACTTCGATTCTTCCTACATTTATGCCAATCCTGATGAGGATTATTATTCTAAAATTTTGGATGTAATTATCCCTTTCGGAGGACTGTTGTTTGCACTTATTGTGTACCTTCAACAGAGGTTTGGGGGTAGATGCTTTCTTCCAAAGAGATTCAAACAAGGTGCCGGCTATGAGCTTGTTTATGTTTCTAATATTTAGAAGGTGAATGGTTACCAGTAATAAGAGGCCGAAATACTATTTTGTTGTTGTAACAGTATGAGATATTTCCAATATAGGCTATTTGCAGTTGAACTTCTTGTTAACGCATTTGTAATAAATGTGCGTTTGTATTAAACTTGTGTGAACTTTATCTTGTTAATGCATTTGTAAATTGTAATATATGTGCGTTTGTATTAAGCTTGTGTGAACTTTATCTTGTTAATGCATTTGTAATATATGTTTGTTTGTATTAAACTTGTACATGTGAACTTTATCTTGTTAATGAATTTTTAATATATGTGCGTTTGTATTAAACTTGTGTGAACTTTATCTGCCACCTAATGCAAGCAACCATGAGCATGATTACATGTTATTTTAACTGTTTTGCTTAAAAGCATAGTAGATATAGTCTTCATTATAATCTATAGCAGACATGTTTTAACCATTTTAACTAGATGAAGGGGTGGATGTAGAATAACTGGTCCCTGTGATTCATTTGACCCCCTATTTTTTTTCTTTTCTTTTTTCATTCATCATTTGTAAGCATTCCAATGAAATGATATTAGGAATTTGTCAAATGTTAGCATTAATTTGGCAACAACAAAGCTGAAGTATATATGCTTGAATGAGATTGGAAGGCTCAAATGTATGGCCTTGCATATATAAGCCTTTGTAACTTGATCTTATCAAAATTGTATTGGAGTTTAAAATGTAACTTGTCATAAACATGCGAAGCCCAAAGAGAGCAGAAATTGTGAGTGTAGAGCTTTTTTGTTAGGGTTAGTCAACAAAGGTTTCATGCCCTCTTTTCTCGAATTCAAGTCGTGTCTTTGAACGGTCGGATTAGCACAAATGATGATAAATTTAAAACTTTTTAAAATTTATATTTGCTTTTTATATAAAAATATTATTTAAAAGATATAGATGTTGGCTGAATTAAGTTTCGTCAATTTCAGTCGAGCATATATTTTCAATCCCGCCTTAAATGTACATGAATTTTGAGATTCGTGCCAGTTTAAAGTATCTTATTCTACCAACTCACACCTGACTAGATCTGAATATGCTGCAGGTTGGATGTCAATAGCAAATAACAAATTTGAGTAAAATAATTGCCCTCTTAAATTTTAGAGTCTAACAGACTTTAATGTTTACAAAATAAGGATTGCAAAGTCTATGCATGGAAGTAGAAAATAACACTATTGATCATATTTTATTTGAAAATTCCACAAACAAGCATGAATTATTTTTTTATTAATTCCAAATCTGAAGAATTGTAAAACTGTGAATATCATATGAAACATCTCTATTTCAGATTCTATTTGTTCTGTAAATTAGACTTCCAGGCCTATTTGATATAGAATAAACATTGAACACGAATTATATAGTTTCTTTTTTATAACACCCCAGTAATTTTATTAAATTTTTTCTAAATTTATTTTGGACCTTTTTGTAATATTGGATATTTTAAAGGTTTAAATATAAAGATAAAAAAATAAGAAAAAAGGTGGCATTCTTTCCACGTGGCCTCCATGCATTCATCTTCTTAATTAACACCCTTTAATTTGCTCTCATCTTCATCTGTGAAGAAAAACAAATTAAAAGAGAGGGAAAAAAGAGAGAATGAAAATGAAAAAAAAAAGAGAGAAAAAGGAAAAGAAAAAAAGTTGAAAGGAGAAGAGAAAAATAAATAAAAGAAATATTTTGATATCGATTATATTCGATTATATATCCGATTGGAATTCTAATTCTACGTTGCGATAATCGTTGAATTCAAATTGGAGTTCTGAATTGACCGCTATAAGGTAATCATAGTTCTATATAATCTGTGTTTCGATTTGAATGATTAAATTGGATTTTGATTGGGTATTGAAATGAGTGTTCGGATTATGATAATATATTTAACTAGAATATGGGGTCTAGATACTAAAATTATTTTTAATGGACTGGAATACTGGGAATCACCAGTTTCAGAGATTCCAACTAGAATAGAACTGTTGTTATTGAAAACCTAGACCCAACTAATATTATCAGTTAAATATGCATACGTAATTTGATTATGTTAGAAGGACTAAAATGAAAAAATGATTGTCTATAGTTTCGATTTAAGGTTGAATTAAGTGAAATCGAATTGTATGCCTGATCTCAAGCAAAGCACAAATATTTTTAGCATAGTCTCTTGAAATTTTGAATTGAGAAAAATAGTAGATAATTAAGGTAATAGGCTTGGTCTTGGTACTTAGTTTAGAAAATTAGACTTTATATAAAGGTAAATTATGTGGCTTAATCTAAATTAGGCTATATCTGAAAAAATAAAGGAAAATAAATTGGACCGTATTATTCGATTGGGACAGAGGTGAACTATTGATCTGAAATTGAATTTAAATAAATAAGGAGCATTTAAAATGGGTTGGGATGATTTATAAAATATCTAATTACATGTATAAGAATTTAACTGATATTATATGTTATTGTATGACATTGAAAATAAATATAAGTATTGATTAGAATGTGTATATTACTATTAACATAGGCATAATTACGATAAAGACTGATAAGACAAAATGATTAGGAAGAACAGGCTGGTAGCGATCTCATCTATTGCCCTACGATATCAGGTGTGAGGTTATTGGATTAGTTTGAGATTCATAACTAGGAATTAAATCGTAACTCGTTGTGCATTTTGAATATTTAATTGACTGTATTGATTGAACTATTGCATCATATGCATAGCCCAATACAATTAAAACTGAATTACAGGTAAGTCTATTGACTGTCATGTTGACATGGTTTATTGATTAGTTGTTTTTTATTGTAAATGATTAATTGAGACCACAGTGACTAAATTAATTGAAAATGAAATACTGTAATCCTTGAACCTCCATATAGTGGAGAAAAATGATTAATATATCGTAAAGTCTAGCTAGCTGCTAGACTTTACTCCAGGACCCTTATGCGCATATGGTGAATGGCCCCAACTAAATCCAGTACTGGTTGGACATGAGATATTGAATAAATGTGAATTGTGACTGTAAGACTAATGAACTATGGTAATCTGTCTTATCATTGATTTTCTTTCCGATAATGACAGTATTGTGATATTGATTTTGTATTGTTTCCGTTAATCAGGTGTCAGGATATTTAGAATGGTATAAGCCCTGACACGACAGATACATGTATGATATATTTCAGTGCTACCAGACTAGATATTGTAAAGTTAAGAAACCATACATTATCAGACTTAACGGTTCTAAAGATTAGGTTCCAAACATTACTTAACTTTATGGTTTAAAAGATTTTGACCCAAACCATTTATTCTGATAAGATTCTTAGAGTTCTGATTTAATTATGAAATATTTGTTATTCAATTGGATAATGTTATTGAGCATTTGCATTCGTCATTATGAAATAAACTGGTTGTTTCTCGTGCGGTGATTTCATTCTGAATATGAATTTCCTTCGAATCCAATAATTTGAGTAGCAATCAGCACTGAAAAATAATTTATTATTTCTCACTCGTTTTCCCTTATGGATTACATGTTTATTATATGAAGATAAAGAGTGTTTCCGGGTAATTGACACCAGGGCCACCTAAAGGTATGGGATTTGGGTTTATTATATCTGACAAGGTGCAAAGAATATATATCTAGCATCATCCACCACCAAATGTCAGATAATTATTGTAAATAAATTGGGATGTGGCAAAAATAATGGATGCTATTGGCAATGCATAAAAAGATCCATGCCTTATGTTATGTATATTATTATGGTAAATAGACGCAGTAATAATCATCGCACCTCCGGATCGGGGTGTGACATTTTTATCAAAATCAAACGGAGTTAGAACACTGTAAAATATTTGGGCTCAACAACTTTTTTTAAAGAAATAAAGAATAACATTGGACTCACAGCACCAGGACTCCGAATCCTTTGCCCCCCTGGGTACAGAAATTTTCTGCCTCCTCAGTCACTGCATGTGAGATCAGTCACTGTGAAAGAGGCTAGTCATTTTTAATTTTATAACTAGAGGGCCCATCTCGGACCCACACACAATGACTTTGAGAGCAAAAAATTCCTGCCCCTAGGGATAGAGAATTTGATTCCTAGCACAAGAACCAACATAAAAGTATCCACCAAAATAAAACTAGCAAATTCTAAGAAATGAAACTATCATATACCCCATGTTTGGTTGTGATCTAAAGCTAAGGAGGCCTAAATTGGTTATTCCAACTTAGGCTGGTCTAAATTATTAATGTTTGGTTGAGGCCTAAAATTAAATCATAGCTTAAACTATTCCTTGTTTGGTTAGAGTTGGTGGATGACTAAAATTTTGAAAGCCTAAATTGATTAATTATTTATAATAAGATATAAATTATATAATATTAATATATTAATAATAATTCTTAATTATAAAATACTAATTATATAATTATAAATTAATAATAATTATTAATAAAAAGATACTAATCATATAATCTTATTAAAATAATTATTTAATATATTAACAATATGAAATATTAATTATAAAATTATATATTAATAATAAGATACTAATTATATAATATAAATATTCAATAACAACTATAATATTATTATAATAATAATTTTCTATATTAGCAATATTAATTATTAATTATATAATTATATATTAATAATAATTATTAACAATAAGATACTAATTATATAATATTAATATATCAATAACAACTATAATATATTATAATATTATTATAATAATGATTTTCTATATTAATAATATTAATAATTAATTATATAATTATATATTAATAATAAGATACTAATTAGATAATAATAATATATTAATAACAATTATAATATATTGTAATATTATTATAATAATTATTTAATATATTAACAATAAAACATATTAATTATATAATTACATATTACTAATAATTATGAATGAAAAAAATGTTAATTATATAATATTAATATACTATAATGTTATTATATATTAATAATAATTATTAATGATAAGATACTAATTATATAGTTATATATCATTAATAAAATACTAATCACACAATATTAATATATTAATAATAACTATAATATATTATAATATTATTTAATAATTATTTGGTATATTCACATATTAATTATATAATTATAGACTAATAATAATTATTAATAGGATGTGCTACACTACTCCATCGAGTAAAATCAGTTGGCGCTCAACGCCGCCATATTTTTATTTTGAAAATTCAAACGACTAATCCAAATGGTTAGATGTGATCTCCATATTGAAATGTGCTTGGAGACTAAATTTTATAGTTTTTGAAAAAAAAATTATTATTTATTAAGCATTTTTCAAAATTTCCATTTTGCTGTGAACAGTAAAAAACAGTAAAATTTTTTGGACCATCAGATTAGCAATTTTCAAAAATGCTTAATAAATAATAAAAAAATTTCAAAAATTGTAAAATTTGGTCTCCAAGCACATTTCAATATGGAAATCACATCTAATCATTCGGATTAGTCGTTTGGATTTTCAAAATAAAAATATGGCTGCGTGGAGCACCAACTCATTTTACTCCATGGAGTAGCGTAGCCCATCCCATTATTAATAATAATATACTAATTATATACAAATAAAATATTATTATAATCATTCAAGTTAGGCCACGAAATGGCAACTGTCCGTAAACAAAATGAATGGAGCGCTTCATGCATCGCAACGCTATACAAGAAACTCGGAGCAGAGCCTCCCAAATTTGGTGTAAGTACTCAGTTTATTTAAATAGATGCAAGAAAGATCTATATACAAATTGTTAAATCTTAAATACGTGACTAAGTTTATTTGATTTTTAGGAGGGATTATCAAACAACGAAATTGGCTCAGGAGACAATGGTGGTGGTGATAATGCGTGAAGTAGTTGAGGGTGACTTTAGTACAAGTACAAATGTGGATGCCTTAACTTGGGAAGAACGGTTTAACTTTGTTATGACTATTCGTTATGTGTTGTGTTGTGATTGTTTGTTATGTGTTGTTATAAGTAAGATGTGAACAATGAAGTACAATTGTTTACATATGTCTTGTGCCAACAGTAAGTAGGATGTGTATCTTTTGCATGCTAAACATTAAGTAGGATGTGTTGTGTTATGACTGTTTGTTTATATGTTGTTATAAGTAGGATGTGATGATTGTTTATTTATATGTTACAAGTAGAATGTGATGATTGTTCTTATGTGTGTTATGGCTGTTATGTGTTGTGTTATGTGTTTGCACATTTAACCCCTATGAAGCGTACAAATTGGGTACACAACAAAAATTATAAATGTTTTTCATTTAACCCCTATGAGGTCATTAATCCTTATTACGTTAATATTAACATTTTAACAATCGATCTTATTTTGCTCGTAACAGTATGCTTGTACTAGGGAACAACTTACAATTAAAACATCACAAACATTAAAAAACTCTATCAAAAAACTTTATCAAAAAACTCTAAAAGCCATCACATGACTGACAACCAAAAACATCATCTACAAATAAACAAATTACCCCATCTCTAGAGTTATATTAGTAAAAAATAGTAATGTCAAACCAAACTAGTCATCTTGACTGCCTTGTGGGCGTCTCTTCTTTTTAATCGGGAAGTATTTGACCCGTTGCCCATTATTGTGCCTTTCCACTCTTTTCCAAACCCTCTTGCTTCTCCTCAGTCCCAAACTCACAAGCTCTCCTACTAGGCCGTAAGGGTCACCGGGAAGACTGTCCAAACAAATTCACTTCTTCATCCGAAGAGTTAATCGCATGCACTAGAGGATTCAGTACTCTCCATTCAAAACCATCTCCGGGTTGAGTCACCACTGACCTGTTATAGATTATTAACCCATTGGCCCCTTGCACAATAACGAGCACCGGGTTAGGTTGGGATGATTAGAATGAGAATTTGGATGATTAGGATTAGGATTAAGAGGAGTATGATTAGGATTAGGATTTTCCATTTCTTTAAATTATTTTTTTCTAATCCTAATGAAAACTCTAAGATGGTGTTTGTTGCATATTAGATTACTATGGAGACGAAGATAGCAACAAATGCTAATTAAATAGTGTCAAGGCATAAACCCTTCATAAACACTTGCATTTTTTTCATTCCAGAATCTTCACATGTCACCCCTTCACATCCAATGGTAATTAATATGGTTTTTTTTTTATATTAATATTTTGAATTATAAAATTGTATTATGTTGTGGATGTTAATTACAAGCAATGAATCCACCCCTTCAAATGCCACCCTTTTGTTTTTTTCATTCCAGAATCTTCACAGGCTAATTAATATGGTCTTTTGGCTATTAATATTCTGAAATATAACATTGTATTATGTTGTGATTATATTAATACTTTGAATTTATGTAATTGTTGTATTAATATTTATTGTGTCACAAATGAAGATATCAAATTTAGGTGTGTATCTCTGTCTAAGGGTGTTAGAAACAATTGCAACGGTGGCCCTTGCTAATAAATTCCTCCTTTTATAATAAAATAATATAAACCAAAACTTAGAAAACATTAGCAACGGTGCCCCTTGCAAATAGTTAAGCCCTTCACAATAAACTAATATAATATGAAACCTAAACTCAATTGCAACGGTGTCACTTGTAAATATTCTTGACTTTTATAATAGAATAATATTATAAACTATGGTTAAACATTTGCAACAGTGGCCCTTGCAAATAGATATGACATTAGCAATAAAATATTATAAATAGCATCCTAAGAACTTATGCAATGGTGGCCCTTGCAAATAATAAGGTCTTTTATAATATAATAATATAAAACCAACTCCAAAAATATTTACAACAGCGACGCTTGCAAAAAGTTTAGGCCTTCACAATTAAATAATATAAACACAATCCTAAACATTATTTGCAACGGTTGCCCTTGCAAAAAATGTGTGGGACCTATCTACAACTCATATGCAAGCGCAACAAAACTGGTAATTGCAACGGATTTTAATAAAAAATAATATCTGAAGTGTTTGGGGGTAGGTCTTATTATTTACAAGGGGGAATATGTGACATTAGTAAGGGCCAATGGGAGACATTAGCAAGTGTGACTATTTGCAAGCGGCTCCCGTTGCAACAATATTAATTTAATCAGCAAAATTCAAAAGCTCTATTTCTATTGCAAGGGGACTTCTTATTGTCACACCCCAAATCCCCCGGTCTGACAGCCTGCCGCGTGTATTTATCGAGTGTCACATATACATGCAAGGCAGTGGATCTTTTATATGCATTACCAATATCATCATCTGCTGCATCCGTGTAATAAACCTGAAAATAATCATAGGGTGGGGGTGAGAATAAATTCTCAGTGCGAATTTGCCACAGTTTAGATTATTTGACTTGCAATCAAACTCTATATTCAAAAATGAAACCCAAACAATAACAATGCAAACATATATATATAATCATAAATAACAGAATGCCAATGCTCGACAACAGATTATCAGATGAATCACAGTTCACGGAATTTCCAATATGAATTTCAAACACAACATATATATTGGCTTAACTCAATTTATTAGGGCTAGTAGCAATTACAGATGTTCTTTCGAGCTAAACCTTTTATCAAACCCACATCTGTAGGGTTACTAACGCCTACAGATGGCCAACCAAGCTAGACCCTTTATCTGACACCCATCTGCAATTGCTTGGCTTAACCGTTTATTAAGGTCTGGTTCAAGTCATATAAAGAAAATCCTCTTTGGAATCATTTTCAATAGTCGTAATATTCAATTGACCTTTCAAATGCATTAATACATAGGAGAATGCCACCGAGCCACAGACGTTACACAATAGTCACCCACGATTGTAGTCACCCACGATTTCCAATCACATCTCATAAATAATCACCCTCCCTCGTCCCAACCGATACTGGGAACACCAAGGGCCATTCACCTAAGGCCATTTAGGATCCTGGGAATCCAAGTCAGCATACAGACCGACTTGGCAAATTCATTGGATCCAAGTGCTTAACTTTGTAAATCCATTCACATACATATCCAAATCAAATCGTGGTGACTTTCAATCAAATCAAATCATAATAGATCGACACAACCTACAACCATACCAGCATGCAAATCACTCAAGTCACATCAATTCGAGTTTAATTTGATTGGGCTATGCAAATGCTTTACACAATTCAATTATGCAATCAATGATATTCAACATGACAAACAAATACATAATTTAATTCCTGAAAATAAAGTATCAAACAAGTCCAAGAATCTCGCACCTGATTATAACGAGCGTACCGCTTAATCTCAGGATCGGGCGTCTCGAATTACCTCGCGAAATCTTGCTCGACCGAGCCTACACCTATATTATACGTATACTTGGTTTAATTCAGTTGCATTATCAAAACTTAAATTCCAAAAGCCGTCTTTTAATTCGTCAATTCTTTTATACCTTTCGGCTCATTTATAATCATTTTAATTCAAGTCCAATTCCAAATTTACATATATATATGGTCAGCACTTTTGATGTATCAATTATTTTATTCCAATTCAATTTAATTAAAGGCCCCTAATTTAGCAAAGGTTTAAGCCTCTAATTAACAATTCACAATTCATTTTAAGTCCATTATAACTATTTTCACTTTCAAGGCCCACGTATAAAATTCACATGCATGTCATACATTTTAATCCAATGGCCTCCTTATTTAATTTAGTCCAATGCATACATAAACAAAGGCCCCCAATTCATTTAATCCGTCAATTCATGCTTCTTAGCCTAAGCCAAGTCCATAATTTTAATTCTCAAAGCCAAAATCCAATTCTATTTACACATACACATCATGTCATATTCATTTCAATATTTCAAGGCTTATGAAATTACAAGCCCAATTCACTCAATTATTTAAATTCACATATGGCCGGCCACCATTTCAAACAAATCATTTCTTACAGTTTAGCCCCTTTAATTCATACAAGTCACAACGGTCCTATATTCTACAATTCCGACCCTTAATAAAAATCATTTTGCAATATAGTCCCTTATACTTAATTTATTCGAGCAAATCGATCGAGTCGGGAAAATCAACAACCCGTACTTCGATAATTAATCAATTCAAGTTCTACAACATTAATCGATTCATCAAGACACAAATCAAGAATTTTAGAAATTAACCGAAAGAGAAAATGTCGAAAGAAGTGATCGGTTTCGAGGGTTTCGCCTCGCCTCGTGGCCATCTCACTCGAGCACAAGCAAGCACCATAACAGCACCAAGCCACCACCAAGCCACCACCAGAACAGCACCAATCAAACACCAGGGCAGCACCCCGCCGACACCAGCACGACACCAAGCGAGCACCAGGGCAGCACCACGCCAACACCAGCACGACACCAAGTGAGCACCGGGACAGCATCAATCAAGCACCGAGACAGCGCACACCTCAACCCTAGTTCCTAGGGTTTCATGGGAGGGAAGGGAGTGGGAAAAGAGGAGGAGGGCGGGGGTTCTGGCGGGTCGGACCGAAAAGAAAAGGAGAGAGAGGCGGGGCGGTCTGGCTGGTTCGCCGGCGACGGGAGAGAGGAGCGGGCGGAGCCCTCCCTCTGGTTTTGGCGTAGAAAGGGGAAGGGGACGGGGGGGGCTGGGGGTCTGTCACGGGTAGAGGGAGAGGAGGAAATGAGAGAAGGGAGAGGGGTTTGTATTAAATTTGGCTGCTTTAAGATTCGTGCTAGATGAGATGAGTGTTTGATATAAATTCCAAAATTTAAGTTACAACATTTAAGATCCGTGCTAGATTGAATCAAATGGTCTAAACAATTCAAAATATAAGCATTGTTTCTGTTAATTGATTTTAAAGTCTGTTTCTTTTATAAATTCGAATCGAAGTTAATAATTTTTGTAACGATATTTGTACATATAATTTGTGTATTTATCTCTCAATTTAAGGTTCGAATAATTCGTTCTTAATTTATATAATTTTTATATATTCCGTATGCTGCTATATGGGGCAGGGATCACGACTACCAGGAGACGGGCAAGGGGGTTTCTTATATCCAAGGTCAGCTCCAGATGCTCCGACATTGTAACATCAATTGGTTCCCGTATCGTGCATTTTATCGTAGCGGTCTTCTGAGCCGGTTGACATTGGAGCAGAGACCACTCTGGTTTTATCAGGGACCGTTAGTTTGTTACTGGATAGTGGAGTACCATTATCCCGATCGGGTGACCCGACAGTTCGACTTGGATGCTTTCATCCCGGAGTACCCGCTGATTGGTCAGGATGAGACAGACAGGTTCCATAAGTAAGTACTGTCGACAAAGGAAAAAATATCGTTATCACTTTACTGTTGTCATTTTAATTTTGTTTCTGGACTTTCTAATTAATTGTACTTGCAGAACGACTCATTGCAAGCCCAAAGTCGACTGGAGGCAGCGTTTCAGCTTGGAGTATGACTGGGCTAGACATCCGGAGCAACACTTATAGAGTCCGCCATCTCTGAGTCATTGCCTATAGGTCCCGGACGTTTGAGATATGAAGTCTGGTACTAGAGACACGGCATGCCGTCAGTCTACCTTACAGGTCATTACGGCGACACGCTTCGACGTAGACTGATGGAGGATTCATCTAGTCGTTTCTTGCCTTGGGGTCCGATCCATGCTCGCGCGGTAAGTGCAACTGAAATATCCTTTAATTAAAAATTGCAAATTTTAATTACTTATTGTTGTCATAATCATGATAATATGTTGTGTGCAGTTACTGGCAGCTGTGAGAGGAGCTGGACACAGCTTGGTCTGCATGGCGAGGGATGCTTGGCGAGCCATACGATGCCAAATGCTCGAGCACACGGCACCAATCGTGGAGATAGGCGGTTGGGAAGGCCACCTCATTGGCATGTTGCGCGATGCTGGAGAGAACATCCATTGGTGGGAGGCGATCAAGACTACCAGGCAAAATCCGGATCAGCCACCAGTCCCTATCTATGCCTCCGAGATGCCGCCACCTCCTGCAGGTGATTACAATTTAATATTAAAAGTAGGACACACATAATCATTTCATTTTCCTCGAATTCTCAGCTCTAATTAAGTTAACTTTCAATTATGCAGTTGATGACTCAGGTTGGGCATTCCACGATTGAATTCTGAATACCCAAGGATGGAACGCTTACTACAATAAATATGGAGTTCCGGTGGAGATTGGCCCGGTATGTCAGCTTTCTATATTTTATAGCAGAGTTTTTTTGTACTATGAAGCTGGTGGGAGTGCATCTAAGACCACAGATGGATTTGTATCTGCATTATTTGGTGCACCGCCTCCTGCCATCTATGCACCTAGCTGGGCCGAGGATCCATGGGAGATGCGTACGCAGACCACCGATGCCGAGTCAGCCATTCCATTTGATCCATGGGGAGCCGATACAGGTACACCGTACATGTATACACAGGGCTCGGGGGAGGTTGAACTCACTGGTAATGAGAGTCAAGGTGGAGAGGAAGACTTAGGAGATGTGAGTCCTCACTCCCAGCAGATACTGAGGCGTGTGCAGCCGGACAAGGAGCTCAAAGGCAAAGCAGCTGCTAGATTCAGTCCCTCGGGGTAGAAGCATAGGAGATGATTGTAGTTTTCTTATGATGTATTTATTATGATTGCAGTTTTTTTATAATGTATTTTGGACTTTATTATTATTATGATTGCAGTTTTATTTTATATTTAATGTTGGTTTTTATGTTTTTTCTGCTTTACGTCGAAACGGTCTTCTGAAATTACAACGTATCTGTTTCGTCAAATCATAACTAATCAAGTGTTAAAACTAAGCAATTCCATCGAAACGGTCTTATACCTGTAGCAATCGCCTCAAAATCGCCCAAAATTATACAAAATTGAAACAGTCTGCTATTTTTTTTTTTGACAAATCAAATCAAACTGACAAATCAAATCAAATTACATCAAAGTTATAAAGAGTTATGATATCACTTATAAATATAGTCTAACATAGTCTAACAAGTAAAGTTCACGAATACAATTAAAGTTCAACGATACAACTGAAGTTCACCAAAACAGATGCTAGGGACCAGACCGCTGGTGTCTATGGCGGTCCACTAGCTGTCCTATAAAATCATCATTTTCTCTCTCCAGCACACATTGCAAAGAAGGAGAAAGAGAGAGCGTAGGCGATTGTTTGGGCGATTTCAGACGATTTTCTAGGCTACTACATCTACAGGTATTTTTTTTTATTCCTTTGTAATTATTTTATAATTAGTGTATGTTTACTGTACAATTAATCTATGTTTGTGGTTCTGTTGAACAGGATGGACAATAGCGAAAGAGGTACTCATGCTGCCAAATGTCACTGTAATGCAATACTTCTTTTGAAAAGAGTTGGTGTCAAATATCCCATTGAAAATCCACCCCTTTCAGACGATGACTTTGTTGAAAATCCATATGGATATGGTCTGAAAAAAAAAATTCATGAAGACCCTCCAACCGCAGACTTTGTTCCATGTACTCATACTAGTAAGGCGAGCACATCGTCGAGTGTCACGAATCAGAAGCCGGCGGCTAAGAATACTGCTGTTAAAAATCCGACTGCTAAGAAGTCAGTTGGTAAGAAGCCGACTTCTAAGAAATAGGATTTTAAATTCGTCAATTTAGTTTTTTCGTTGTGAGATGTTTCTTAATGTATTTTATAGTATTTACAGGCTGCGGGTATAATAATTATTAATTAAAAATTAAACAGAAAATAATTAAATAAAAAATAAAATACCTGTACCAATCGCTTCTAAATCGCCTAAAATCGCTTCAAAATCGCCAACTCTTTCTTCTCTGTGGTTTAATAAAATGATATTGTGTGCTGGAGAGAGATAAACCGATTTGTGGCAGCATACTGGACCGCCAGGATCACTGGCGGTCTGGTCCATAGTGGACCGCCCAGATCCCTGGTAGTCTGGTATGGAAGTGGACCGCCAGCAATTATGGCGGTCTGGTTAGATTTAAAAAAAAATTAGGTTATTTTTGTAAAAACGTTTTTTTTTTTGGTATTAATAAAATGACCGGTTTTGAAACCAGCTTAATAAATAGTAAAAAAATTCCAAAAAATGTAAAATTTGGTCTCAAAGTAGATTATAATATATATTAAACATCTAATGTTTGGATTTGTTGTTTGGACATCAGAAAATAAAAAAAGAGGTGACAGCACATCCGGCTAAAATACTGCCGGCAGCAAATTAGCCGGACCCCCTATATATATATATATATATATATATATATATAGAGAGAGAGAGAGAGAGAGATGGGCTACGGTGAGTTGTGAAGTAAAGCGACTATTTTACTTTACGCTCATATTTTGTGATTTTAAAGTTCAAAATGTCGATCCAAACCATTCATCTTGTTCTCCATACTGAAATGTGCTTGGAGACCAAATTTTACATTTTTTCGAATTTTTTTACTATTTATTAAGCAATTTTGAAAGTCGCTGATCTGATGGTCCAGAAAATTTTACTGTTTTTTTACTGTTCACAGCAAAACAGCAATTTTAAAAAATGCTTAATAAATAGTAAAAAAAATCCAAAAAATGTAAAATTTAGTCTCCAAGCACATTTCAATATGGATTAAACATCTAACGGTTCGGATCGGTCGTTTGGACTTTCAAAATAAAAATACGGCGTGAAGTAGAAACGCGTTTTACTTCGCAACTCACCATAGTCCATCTCTCTCTCTCTATATATTTATATTATTTTTTATTGAAATATTTTTTTTAGAAATGATGTTTAGCCTCATTTATATTCTTAGTTTCGTTGCTGTTTGACTGTTTGAGGTGATGGCTGCTCACTGATAGCCAATATCAGTTTTTCAAAAAAAAAAAAAATGATGGCTAGACTAAATAATCACACTGATTGAGAGTAAAAAAAAAAAATTCAGGTTAACTATCATTTTAGAACTGTGGAAAATAAATAATTTTGTTTAAAAAACTGTGGATAAATTATTTGAAATAAGTTGCTGGATCTCGATTTGAAGCGTCTTATACAAATATGAAAAATTTAAAGACAGTAGAAAAATCTTCTACAAAATATAATCATTTTTAAAGTTCAAATTAGATGGCCAATTGACTATAAGCAATGTTGTAAAATGTAGTTTTGTTCATACATGCAAAAAGTCACTGCATATTGTATATGCGGATTTGTATGCGGAAGTATATATGCAATTTTATTATGTTTTGTTAAAGAAATATAGATAAAATAAAACTAATTTATATTTAAAAATTTGTTTAGTCTAGTAGTTTGAGTTCTTTATCATATTATAAATGTTTATAATATAGATTCTAATTTTCTTCACTACAAAATAATTTTTAATTTTTTTTTTAAGTTCACATGGATCATATATTTATCTGTATATTCAAAATCGCATGAACTTAACTACATAAAATTATATATGCAGAAAATCACTATATAAGCATATGCAGTTCCATAAGTGTGCAGCTTTCTATCTGATTCGATCCATCCGTTGATGTCAAGTTTTATCAACCGGCACCAATTTCGTACGTAAAAAAAAAGAAAATTTTTTATTCATAGAAATTGAAAAAAAGGTAGAGAGAGAAATAGAAAGAGTGCAAAGTTTGTGATATTGGTAGAAAGATCGGTACAGATTCTACCGATTCTAAGTTCCTAACAATCAAAATAGTTAGGATAGGTAGAATCTGTACCCATCCTAACCTATTATGGATCTTCTGTGGCACCGTCTTCAAAACAGGAATGGCAACAGATCAATTCTTGATCTTATGCAGCACTATTTTTATAGAAAATCCAGGATAAGTTGGGATGGGTACAGATTCTACCTATCCTAATTGTTTTGATTGTTAGAATCAATAGAATCTGTACCGATCTTTCTATCAATATCACAAACTTTGTAGTCTTTCTGTTTCTCTCTCTCCTTTTTTTTTAATTTGTATGAATAAAAAATTTCCTAAAAAAAGGGTCCAAATTTCAGAGTGCGTTTCCTCTTAGATATCTCAACTTTTGTGTAACCGACGTGTACGGTTCATATTTGCGGTAGTGCAGATGTGTGCTTTGAGATTCGTGCAAGACATATTTTAACGGTTGAGATTTTCCAGAAACACTTAAAGTTTGAGATATCTCTTTTTTTTTTAAAACTTAGTAGTAGCTATTTCAGAGGAGGAATCGAACTCTCGACCTTTGAATATAACAACTCTAGGATATTTATCTAACCAATTGTACTGCCTCCCCTTTCTCAAAGTTTGAGATATCTCAGAGGATGGGAATACCAAAAGGCAGTAGAATGGTGTAGTTTTCGGGTAAAGGAAATTTCCCATAATAAAATTGAGCTACTTTACGTCAAATTCAATTTGAATCCTATTCATTTCCTGAGAGAAACTGATACCTTTTATTGGTCAAAACTCAAAATTGAGAGATTTTAAGTTCTAGCCGGGAGAGTTGAACGAGAGTCTGCACTGAGAGCATCCGCCATGCTACTGAATTTCTTACATACACCAGGTACTAGTTCACTATTCGATTTGTTATCTTTTTTTTCCTATTTGAAAGGTGTCACATTGTTTGATTCTTGTGCAATTAGAGAGAAAACTTGATAAAAAAAGAAGCTGAGGCAATCCACGGTGGGTGTTTGATAGAATGCTTCAATGAGCCGTAGCAGAAGAAACACCTTTCCTTGGGTTTTTTTGTTCAATATATAAATGTGAACTGTACACAATGTAAATTCATAGATGCGATATATGCATTCATTTATTCTCAAATGATGCTGCTCATTGTTGGCCTATTAACTCATGCTAACATAATGTACTTGACATTTTATAGGTGCCAAGCTTCCGTTGTACACTTTCAGTAAGAGTAATGCTTTAAATTTTTCCACAGAGAAACAACCTTGCTCTCCATTCCTCGATGCACTTTTCAAAGAGGTAAACGACAAGACCTCTTTTAATGTTAAACCATTTAGTTGAAGAAATTGACTTTTTTGTTTCTTTTTCAGTGGGAGGAACGGAAGACCAGGAGCTTGTTCCACCATGACATTACCAGTTGTCCAAATAAGGTATGAAATTTAATTTCTATAATCTTGATTTTTGCTATGCTTGCATCAAGGAAAATCATGCCATGCCCGGCATGGGATATTTCTGGAAAAGTGCCAAGGACATGTCTTATAAAAAGATGCTGTTCTATTTTAACTTAAATTTGGTGTTATGGCTTAATCCATATCTGAAGTTTGCACTTAAGCAACTCTCGGGTTAAGTTATACAGAGAGGAAGGGAGGGGGCTTTGTCTGCAGGGCGGAATTAGAAAATTTGAATAGGGAGGGCTAAACTATAAAATACATAATATGTGAAAAGGCAAAAAAAGTGTGGTGGCAAGGAATTGAACCCAAGACCTCACAAACACTAAGTAGAACTCGAGCCACTAGGCTACAAGCACACATTTGTCAATTTATGGGGGGGGCGGGGGGGGGGCTAAACTATATAAAAACTTTAACTAAACGAAAATTTAAGTAAATTTCAATATACATAATTAAAATTTTAAAATCAAAGGGGTGGCCTAGCCACCCTTGGATAAGCCTTAGATCCGCCCTGTCTGTCTGGAACATTGCCAAGGATGATCATACCATGCGTTGCCTGGAGTGGGCTCTGTTAGTACATTGCCAAGGACACGTCCTATCGACACTAGACTTGATTAGTATAAATTAGTGTGCTGTTCTTCTTTAACAAAAATTTGGTGTTACAGATCAATTTTGCCTGAAGTTTGCTCTTAAGTGACTATCAGGCTTTAGTATAATGAAATGGAGGATGGGGGGAAGGAGGTGGGGGAAGGGGGGGGGGGGATTTTTTTGACAGCATTGTCCATTGTTGTATGTTGTTTATTAGTTTTTTCGGTCATATATTGCATTTACATATTTCTACTCTTTTTTGCAGATTCTACAAGGAGAGGTTGGATTTATCACCACATTAGTAGAAGGACGTGACCAAAAGAAGAGACCTACTGAATTCAAAATTGATCAAGTGCTTCAACCATTTAACAAAGAAAAATTCAACTTCACAAAAGTGGCACAAGAGGAAGTTATTTTCCTGTTTGAACAGAACGAGACCAGTGGGACTGGGTATTTTGAATGTGGCCCCACAACTGTTGGCTCTTATTCTCCAAATGTTGCTCTGATCAATGTGCGTGTATATTGTATCACTTGGTATAGCAGTTTACGAAAATCATAAAATACAGTGACTTGCAATTGGATTTGCATGATCATAATTTCTGGCAAAATCTGACATGAATTGTGCAATGTAGGAATGAAACACTCCATCATACAGATTCTTGTGGTGGAAAATTTTGTCCTTGGATTTGGGTCATTTTTCGTTCACCTTGGTTTGGTTCTGGTCAATTTAGGTTTTCGTTGTTTAAGTTTGTTTCAGGACTTTCTGGGTTCAGATCTGGTTATATTTTAGATATTGGCCATTTATGGTATTATCCTGAGAACATTGTTTTTTTTTTCCCTTTTTTTCTTCCCTTTTAGTCTGTGTCAGTTTGGGTTAACTTTGGGTTGGGCTTGTTTGATTTTTAGTCAGGTTGGGTTGAGTTAGTAGGTCAAGCAGGTTTTGGATCCATTGTCTATTGGATTGCTCAAATTCTGTTAATATAGTTCATAAAGCAAAAAAATATTTTACAAAATTGTTAAAAATACAAAAAGAAAATATTTGGGTTAAATTCAGGCAGGTCAGGTGGATTTCTGGATCTTGCTAACACTTTCAGCTCCAGTTGATGCCTTACTCCAGCAGTGATGGTATAAGATCATTTAGGTCATATAACATTGTAGTACCTATGTGCATTTATTCTGCTCAACTTCAAAATCAAACTGAAAAATCTTAACTACTCAAAGTTCTTATGTAGGTTAGCCCAATTGGTTATGGCCATGTGCTTTTAATCCCTCACTTACTGGAGTGCTTGCCACAAAGAATTGACCGTGACAGCTTCTTTCTAGCCCTTTGTATGGCAAAGGAAGCTGGAAGCCACTATTTTAGAGTTGGTTACAACAGCCTTGGTGGCTTTGCCACCATAAATCATCTCCACTTCCAGGTTTACTCTCTGTGCATTTAATTTTTATTATGTTTCACTTAAAGATAAGTTTTTATAGTGTACTGTTGAACATATCAATTGCAAACCTGCCAAATTTATGCAGTTCTGAAAATTATTTAATATCTTGTTCTCAAATATTAACAGTTGCAAGTTGTAAATCTTTTGATGAATGATATAACATACAACAAAATCTGTACTATCAGTACCACAACTGTACCAGCTGTCTGGCATTGGTAGAGACCAACCGAGGATGCTATCCCTTGGTTCACAAGTATGGAACATATGAAAATTTCCATATAATTTACCTTCCAGTACAGGCCTATTACATGGAAGCTGAGTTCCCAGTTGAGAAGGTTAAGACAAGGGAGATTCCAACTCTAGAAAGCACAGTAAAAATCTCTGAACTGATGAATTATCCTGTCAGAGGTCTTGTCTTTGAAGGAGAAGGTAGCCTTGATGATTTATGTGATGTTGTTTCCTCAACTACTATGTTTTTGCAAGAGGAAAACACGCCTTTCAATGTGCTTATATCTGAGTCGGGAAAAAGAATCTTTCTTCTATTACAGGTCTCACTATACTTTTCATCTCTTAATACATTTTTGTTCTTCTTTCATTGGATGTTTCTTTTTATTATTGGTCTTTAGGGATTAATTAGAGATAACATCATGTTGTGACCAATATTACCTTTATAACTAGTGTCCTGTACAAGCCATTCACATGTAAAATTGAACTTCATTAATATTGGAAACTTAATCTGTACTATACTGTACTGATCGTTTTGGTACCTCCTTGAGCTTTCCATTGGCTATATATAGGTCAACATGATTAATTTCATAATTGAGAGATGGAGACTAAATTTTGTTTAACATTTACTAATGCAGTGCTATGCCAAGAAACTGGCATTGGGGCAAGTGAGGCAAGAGTTGGTAGAAACACAAATCAATCCAGCAGTATGGGAGCTAAGTGGGCATTTGGTACTGAAACGAAGAAAAGATTATGAAGAAACATCCGAGACAAGCATATGTCAATTTTTGGCTGAAGCGACTTTGCCTGAAAACCAGTTCCAGGAGGTGAAGAAAAGGATCTTGAGTTTGGTTGTGCAAAAGTTTTGCAAATGATAACATGTGATAGTTTCTCACCCCATGGAGGAAACATTTTACAAGCAGCAATAGTACACTTTGAGAACATGTGATAGTTACATTGGTAGGAAACAATTTCTCTGAGTTAAGCTTTGAGGGGCTAGATGATTTTTTTTTTTTACTGGATTGGAAAGATCTTACTGTCATGCCACCACTCACCAATGGAGCTGCCATCACTTGCACTTGAGACCTTGAGATGGGTTTTTCTATCTCTACTTCACTGTGGCATGTCAGGACAGTAAAATGTAATCATGTGATTGTGATGTGTTGTTTACATGATTGGAAATTCTGCAAATAAAGATGTGCTTTTGAAGAAAATAAATCATGTGCTTTTGGAAGAAAATAAAAACATGTGTTGAATAAATGGTTCATTGTTTAATTGAACATTGTTTAGTGAATTAGTAATGTCATATCTCTTTCTGTTATGATAATTGATATTGACCTCTTCTTATGGCATAAGATGAACAGTTAATTGAAGGAAAACTCCTTTGGAACCGTACCGTCAATTACTGTTCAATAATAAAACAAATATATATTGGACTGTTAACGGACCGAATTATCCAAACAAGTGCCAAATCAACTGGGGCATGTAAGTTTGGATGTGCCAAGAAGCTATCTGAGAATAGAAGTTATTCAAAATAATAATTTGAAATAATATTTTTGCTATTCAAAATATCTAGAATAGTTACTATTTATTATTTCTTATAAATGTTGGAATAGTTTTATTTTTTTTGAAAATCTTTGCAGAAGTTACGAAGTCGTGAGGGGGAATCAAACTCTCGACTTTTGGGTACAACAACTCTAGGACTTTTTCCTAGCTAATTGTGCTACCTCCCCTTTCAATGTTGGAATAGTTACTATTTAGAAAATGTGAAGAGAGAAAAATAAAAGAAAATACTTTATTCTCAAATTTTTGCTAACACAGTTTCGAAATTACAAAATTGACACCTCTTCTGCTATTTTTACGTCGTGACAATTTATTTAAGATCCCCACTTATCTATCTTTTCTCTTAATTAACACTTGGTTAACACTATTCATTTTCAGTTACAACTATTAGCTATTTCAAATGTACAATCCAGACAACATTTTTATTAATCTAAATAGTACCAAATTCACACTAATATGAAAATCATTTTTTTTTACTCTATTATCATTTACTAATCTTAAATTTCGTTATTCAACTATTCTAGTAGATCTAACTCACATCCAAATATATCTAGTGGCATGGAAAACTCGAAAGTTCCCCCACAAGAAAATATGTCTAGTCTAAAAAAAAGTGACGATAATTAACTGGTGAAATCCTTTATGTGGAGTTTGTGTTTTTATTTTTTAAACTTCGTAAAAGCTGCAAATTCATGAACGAAGTTCAAACTCTCGACCTTTTTAACAGATTTTGGATTTTTTTTTCTTTTCTTTTTCTTTTAGTCAACTGTATCGATCACCGTTTCATTTGGGGGGGGATGTGTGTGTGTTTAATTTTGATATTTCTACAAACTTTTAATAAAAATATAAGAAAAATATAGTGCAAGTTAATTAAGTTTTGTAAAGAGATTGAGCTCAATTGATCCCATATCTCATTGAGTATATCAGCTATTCAGCTGCTTGATTTGATTTCATAAGATCCTATTGCATATCTCTTCATATTATGTATAAAGAAAGATTGACATGAATATTTAATTTGACAATGGATGCAGGATTAGTGTTCTCGGGTAGTTGGGTGCACGTGTTCAAACCAAAGGGTTGTTCGTCAAATTATGCTTCCTATCCTTTGGTTGTCTTAAGAATGATGTTTTGTTGACTTGGACTGAAAAGTTGCGCATACAATTAGTTACAAAAATAATTTACAATATTTAAATATTCTTTTACACAACAACACATGGTCTCTTTTTGCACCTCCACCGAACCAGTTGCTGGTAGACTGCAAGTGGGTTCTGCAAGTTGGTGTTTTTAAATCAACCTCGAGAGTTGAGAGAAACCAGTTTATAAATGCGTCAATAAGGTGGGTGACGCAGCCGGTTAGCATACTTTTATTTTTGAAGCGAGTCCTCTTTTCTTATTTCTAGGTTTGACCCAAATCTTTGTTTTTTGTTTCTTGTTTTTTTTTTAAAGAGAAATTTGAAGGTCTAGCATTCAGATTTCATTAAAAATGACACAAGTCGTGTCGTGAATTTTACAAAGTTTTGAAAAGTAAATAAAACCAAAATATAAGATTAATTACATTCTCAAAATTCAAATGTAATGTAAAATAAATTTGTATGCCTTGTCCTGCGCCTACATCCTGTCAAACCAGCTGTGAAATTCTTGCACTGTTTCTTTTGCTATGATTCTTGATGTTTTGATTTTTTCCCTAAAGATTCTAGTGCATCTTTCTCTCTATATTACCAAACATATGACCATCTGCATTCTTCTTGCCACCAGCGAGTTTGATTGCAACATTTTTTTCGTGTAATTATCTCTTATAAAGTATCCACACTTCAGCAGCTCCTGCTTGTTAAGAGCCACCTGATCTCTGACTCGTACTGCAAAACTGCAGTTTGTATACATGTTAGCTACTGTTTCTGAGTCTTGGTTACAGAGGCAACATCTGTTAACAACTATCCATCCCTTGATCCGTAGATTATCCACCATGAGTATTCTGTTTTGCAACATTAACCATGAAAATATCATAACTCTCTGTGGTGCTTTTAATTTCCATAAGGGCAGCAAGTGACTTTGCACATAGGGTCCTTCTTACATTGCTTGATAAAATGATCTAACAGTGAAATTGCCTTTTTCTGTCCATGTTCAACATGCCTCATCTCTTTCCCCCAGTTTTGGTTGAACATGTGTCAGTTCCTCTTGCAGTGATGTTTCCTGCTGGAGGCTATTTTGTGTATTTTTTCCAGCCTCAGGTTCCATTCTTGCCCTCCCTGGCTTCCCATACCGACATATCTTTAGCCCATGTGTATTCATATAGATTAGGATATCTATATGTTGTGGGTCCTTGCAGCCATGCATCATGCCAAAATTTGATATTTTCCCCTTGTCCCTACTTGTATGTTACTGAAATTGCAAATAGTGGTTGCATATGTTTGTTGAAATTCAACACCTAACTAAAGGTCCAAGCCCATTAATCCATTCTAGAATGTTCAACAGATATCCAATCAACTTGACATCTCGGTGAGAATGTACTAGAATTCATTATTACATTAATTGTTGTATTTTATAGAGTTTGTACTCTAGAAAGCCAAAGTCAGTAGTTAAAATCCAGAAAAATTCCAAACCGACTTATATTAGTAGGGTATAAATAGAGGCAATAGCAAGTTTGTGTATGAGAGTGAAAGTGTGAGAAATACATCAAGTATTGTATGTACTCTCCATTAAGTAAAAGAGACTAGCCTATATACTCCTATCTTCTACTATCCAATTTATATATTCAACAAGTGGTATCAAAATGGGTTAGGTCCTGTTGGCTAGAAGGTTTGAATAACACGTGAGTCTGTTGTTGTGTCGAAGGTCCTGCTGATTAGGAGATTTGTATAACCCCTTAGTCCGTCGTGGTGTCGAAATGTCAGACTTGAGTGGCATGAGTAGTTTGATTGAGAAGTTGAATAATTATAATTATAGAGACTGGCATACGTGTATTAAGCCATATCTGCAGGGCCAAGATTTGTGGGAGATTGTGAGTGGTGATGAGATGGAACTGCCACCAAATTTGATCCGAGCTTATAATAAATGGAAGGTGAAGGTAGGCCGAGCATTATTTATGCTAAAGGCTACGGTGGACAAGAGCCTACTATCTCACATTCAAGATGTAGAGACACCAAAAGAAGCATGAGATGTTTTCGCCGTGGCTCGAGAGGAAGCTGATAAATATCTCCCAAGGTGATAAGACTGTAAGTGAGTATTTTCTCAAAGTAAAGAATTTGTGTAGGGAGATTGAGCAGCTAAACGCCAATATAAAAATTGTCAAAGATAGAATGCAACAAATAATTATGAATGGTATGAGGCTAGAGTACAGTGCCTTCATTATGGCAATTCAAGGATGTGGAATGCAACCAATCCTACTAGAACTGGATAATTTGTTGGCTAGTCAAAAAGCTCTTGCCAAGCAGCTGACAGGTTTGATGGTGAAGCACGAAGAGGAGAAGGCCCTGTATAGTGGTCGACGTGGAGAGTCTAGCAGGAACCAGTATCGATGACAACTTGAGACCAAGAACACTTGTCATGAACAATGCAAGAGGTGTTTGTGTTTAGGGGGAGCTCCTAGGGATTGAAAAGGTAAATGAGCTGGAGGCAGTGAATACCGGAGTAGTAGAGTTGAGTGTTACAATTGCGGACGACGAAGGCACTATGTGAAAGAGTGCCATCTCAAGAAGATTGAATGAAGCTTCGTGGTGACTATGAAGGAGAAGGCACCATAGGAGGTCCCAAGTGAAGAATAGTGGCAGATGTTGAAATTTGAACATTGAATGTCCTGCTCAACTATCATTCTCTGCACATTTCTCAGCAGATAATAGCCGGGATACCATATGGGTATCCGCAGACTTGTGATATCCAATTGACAAATAAAATCAAAGTTCACTAAAAAATAAAAAAATAAAAAATCATAGTTATAAAGAGTTATGACATCACTTCATAAATATATCAAATGTTTTATTTTTTGGCATACACTCTAAACAATAAAACTTTTTCTTCACAAAATTATTTAAATCCAAATATTAAGATCTCTAAAAAAAAAAAATGGTATGGAGCGCCCCAGCCACGGGCAGTCCGCTAGTGGTATGGAGCGCCCCAACCAGGGGCAGTTTGGTTGGATTTTTGGACCACCCGTGAGCCTGGCGATAGGGGTATGTATGTATGTATGTATGTATATATATATATATATATATATATATATATAGAGAGAGAGAGAGAGAGAGAGAGAGAGCGAGAGAGTTGGGCTATGGTGCATTGCAATGCATGGAGGGGTTTGTCCATTGGACCATAAATCTAAAATTCAAAATCCAAATGGCCGATCCAAACCGTTCATCTTGTTTTCCATATTAATATGTGCTTGGAGACCAAATTTTACATTTTTCTGAATTTTTTTACCATTTATTAAGTATTTTACAAAATTGTTGATCCAACGGTAGCTTAACAAAACAGTAAAATCAGCAATCACCGTTGGATCAACAATTTTGTAAAATACTTAATAAATAGTAAAAAAATTCAGAAAAATGTAAAATTTGGTCTCCAAGCACATATTAATATGGAGAACAAGATGAACGGTTTGGATCAGCCATTTGAATTTTGAATTTTAGATTTATGGTTCAATGCACAAACCCCTCCATGCAGTGCAATGCACCATAGCCCAACTCTATATATACATACATATACATATATATATAGATCTACATATATATATATATATATATATACATACATACATATACATATATATACATATATACATACATACATATATATATATATATGTATATACATATACATATACATATACATATACATATATATGTATGTATGTATATATATACAGAGATGGGCTATGGTGCATTGCAATGCATAGGTCATAGTGTGCATTGGACCATAAATCACCGATTCAAAGTCCAAATGACCGATCCAAATCGTTCATCTTGTTCTCCATATTAATATGTGCTTGGAGACAAAATTTTACATTTTTTGAAATTTTTTTACTATTTATTAAGCCACTTTGAAAATCGCTGATCCAACGGTGGCTTCTGATTTTACTGTTCCAAACAGTCACCGTTGGATCAGCGATTTTCAAATTGGCTTAATAAATAGTAAAAAAATTTCAAAAAATGTAAAATTTCGTCTCCAAGCACATTAATATGGAGAACAAGATGAACGGTTTGGATCGGTCATTTGGACTTTGAATCGGTGATTTATGGTCCAATGCACACCATGGCCTATGCATTGCAATGCACTATAGCCCATCTCTATATATACATATACATACATACATACATACATACATACATATATATATATATATATATATATATATGTATGTATATATATGTATATATATATATATATATATATATATATATATATCTATATATATATATATGTATACACACACACATATATATACATATACATATATATATATATATATATATATATATATATATATATATGTACATGTACATATTCAAAATACCTACTGAGGTTTCCGTAGCAAAACAAATTAAAACTTGGGTTTTATTATGTGAACATGTTCGCAATTGACACATAGCACAAAAAAAGTTCCAATTTTCAATGCAGTTGTTATATGATATTTCATGGTTATAATACCTTTTAGTC